>OX454526.1:204119024-204121524 GCA_949715645.1 Portevinia maculata | reverse complement strand
GATGATGATGATGATGATGATGATGATGATGATGATGATGATGATGATGATGATGATGATGATGATGATGATGATGATGATGATGATGATGATGATGATGATGATGATGATGATGATGATGATGATGATGATGATGATGATGATGATGATGATGATGATGATGATGATGATGATGATGATGATGATGATGATGATGATGATGATGATGATGATGATGATGATGATGATGATGATGATGATGATGATGATGATGATGATGATGATGATGATGATGATGATGATGATGATGATGATGATGATGATGATGATGATGATGATGATGATGATGATGATGATGATGATGATGATGATGATGATGATGATGATGATGATGATGATGATGATGATGATGATGATGATGATGATGATGATGATGATGATGATGATGATGATGATGATGATGATGATGATGATGATGATGATGATGATGATGATGATGATGATGATGATTTTTTTTTTTTTTTTTTTTTTTTGGAGGAGAGAATACGTGATGTACCGTCAAGTGGTAGGCCATCACCACTTGGTGTGTCCGACTCGCACGGACTAAACTCTCCCCGCTTACGGCCTACAAGCCACCCTGGAACCGCTCTTGGCATTACATCAGGGTGGCGCCGTTTTTAAGTCCGTAAAAGGACGCCGTCTTGATTAGTCTTCTGTGGCCTAAGACGTCTGTGCCTACTGTGACCCTTGGTGGTCTTCTTCTCTTTTTTTTTCTTCTGAGAACATGTTCTGCGTAGCTACAGACTTTTTGCCAGTTGTCGTAACTCTGTAGCATCTTCTCTACTATGTTCTCCGGTGTGATGGCGCCAATACTTATTTGCAGGTCTTGGCGAAGGCTTTTCCATCTGCTGCAAGCGAAGAAGGTATGTTCCGCGTCATCTTCTAGCGAGTCTCCGTACTGGCAGGCTGGACTGTTTGTTTTGCCGATTTTGTGGAGGAAGGTGTTGAAATATCCGTGTCCGGTGAGTAACTGGGTGACGTAGTAGTTGACCTCACCGTGTTTCCGGTCATTCCACTCAGCCACGTTCCTAATCAGCCTCGCTGTCCATCGTCCTCTGTTTTCCGAGCTCCAACGCTCTTGCCACTTCTGGTTCGTGAGCTCCTTAGTATCATCGGATGCCGCTTGCATTCCCATTTCCCCCTTTTTGTCGTAGACGTACTTCCTTTCTGCCGCTAGGAGATCTATGGGAGTCACTCCTGCGACTACAAGGACGGCTGGTTCCGAAACCGTTCGGTAAGAGCTAGCTATACGTAGAGCTCCGCATCTTTGTACTGCCGCCATCTGTTTCCGGTACTTCTCTTGTTTGAGTGCGTCTGCCCAGATTTCGCTGCCGTACAGAAGGATGGAGTGCGTTGTCGCCATCAGCAACCTTCGCTTACTGGCCGTTGGACCACCTACGTTTGACATCAGTCTGCTCAGTGATGCAGATGTTTTTGAGGCTCTTTCAGCTGCTGCCTTTATTTGTTGCCAGTAGGTTAGCTTTGTGTCAAGCCTCACTCCCAAGTACTTCACCGCGGCGCTGCTTCTTATTTCTTCTGCCCCAATTCGGAAGTCGATTTGTGTGGGGATTCTCTTTTTCGTGAGAAGGACTATCTCAGTTTTCTCCGTTGCTAGGCTGAGTCCGTGCTCTTCCATCCACGAATTGACTCGTCGCATGACCTGGTTGAGCTTTTGTTGCGCGTTAACGGTGTCTCGTGCAGTGATCACCGCGGCGATGTCATCTGCGTACCCGACCAGTCTGGCATCCTCCGGCATCTCCATGCAAAGGATGCTATCGTAGGAGATGTTCCAGAGATCTGGACCTAAGATTGATCCCTGCGCTGCGCCTGCTGTCACTTGCCTTCTTCGCGGGCCTTCTGTAGTCTCGTAGAGCAGCTCTCGATCCCTGAGATAGTCCTTCACCATCCGCAGGATATATGCCGGGGCGTGGAACCTCCGTTCGAGCGCGTTCAATATATCGGTCCACCTGGCTGAGTTGAAGGCGTTACGTACGTCCAGGGTTGCCAGCAAGACGATCTTCCTAGAGTCTACTTCTTTTACTGCTCCAATCGTAGAGCGGCCTCTCCGGAAGCCGTACTGCCTCTCTGACAGATCGCCTGACGCTTGCACTGCCGCTACTAGTCGTGGCTTAAGTAGCTTTTCCAGGAGTTTCCCCGCGGTGTCTAGCATGCACAGAGGCCTGTATGCCGATGGGGAATCCGGATCTCCCTTGCCTTTGCTGATAAGCACCAACCGTTGTTTCTTCCAGCTCTTGGGGAAGATGCCTTCCTCGAGCAGACTGTTAAACATGTTCAGCAGTAATAGCGGACGTGTTTGGGCGGTCACTTTGAGGGCTTCTGTGGGAATTCCGTCGGGGCCGGGGGCTCTTCTATTTTGCAGGGACTGCACCGCTATGCTCAACTCTTCTTCGCTAAATGCTGAAATTTCCTGTCGTTGGGCCAATGTGGTATCGGGTGGCCT
>OX454526.1:204094024-204114024 GCA_949715645.1 Portevinia maculata | reverse complement strand
CTGGACCTAAGATTGATCCCTGCGCTGCGCCTGCTGTCACTTGCCTTCTTCGCGGGCCTTCTGTAGTCTCGTAGAGCAGCTCTCGATCCCTGAGATAGTCCTTCACCATCCGCAGGATATATGCCGGGGCGTGGAACCTCCGTTCGAGCGCGTTCAATATATCGGTCCACCTGGCTGAGTTGAAGGCGTTACGTACGTCCAGGGTTGCCAGCAAGACGATCTTCCTAGAGTAGTGACTTCCCTGTTGGGCGATTTGTGCGGCGTTCACTACTTCTTTTACTGCTCCAATCGTAGAGCGGCCTCTCCGGAAGCCGTACTGCCTCTCTGACAGATCGCCTGACGCTTGCACTGCCGCTACTAGTCGTGGCTTAAGTAGCTTTTCCAGGAGTTTCCCCGCGGTGTCTAGCATGCACAGAGGCCTGTATGCCGATGGGGAATCCGGATCTCCCTTGCCTTTGCTGATAAGCACCAACCGTTGTTTCTTCCAGCTCTTGGGGAAGATGCCTTCCTCGAGCAGACTGTTAAACATGTTCAGCAGTAAAAGCGGACGTGTTTGGGCGGTCACTTTGAGGGCTTCTGTGGGAATTCCGTCGGGGCCGGGGGCTCTTCTATTTTGCAGGGACTGCACCGCTATGCTCAACTCTTCTTCGCTAAAAGCTGAAATTTCCTGTCGTTGGGCCAATGTGGTGTCGGGTGGCCTGACCGGATGCGTAAGGAAGAGTGTGTCCACGATGCGCTCCATCTTTCCTTCACTGAGGACAGGGGGTGTCATCTGTGCTCCGAGTTTCCGCGTTACGATCTTATAGCCTAGTCCCCAGGGGTCGCTGTTGACGTCACGGCGGAGATCCTCCCATTTCTGTTTCTTGCTCGAATTGATGGCCCTCTTGAGCTCCGATCTTTGGGCTCTGAACTCTGCTAGAGCATCTTCCATGGGTTCAGCATTTGTTCTTCTTCTCCCCCTAGTGACTATGCGTCGTAGTTGTAGGCATCTCCGGCGTAGCGCAGCTATCTCCTCGGTCCACCAGTACACTGGGTCTCTGTTTCTGTTGGCACCGCTCGTTCGGGGCATTGAGGAGTCGCAAGCGAGCCGAATTAGTTTCATCGTGGCGTCCGCTTTCCTTTCAGCAGGTCCTTGTATTTGGATCACGGCGTCTGCACCTTCCTCGATCACGCCCTTAAAAAGGTCTGCGTTAAACCTGTTCAAGTTCCACCTCGGAGCCCGTGGTTGGTGACGATGATTCGGAACTCGTTGGTTACTTTCCAGATCGAAGACGATGTACTGGTGGTCACTACCTGTGTAATCCTCGATTACTCTCCAGTTTTTGATTTTTGCGAATGTGGTGTTGGTCGCGAAGGTTACGTCTGGGATAGTTCCTCTGTGTCCATGTCTCCTGAAAGTGGGGGTGTCTCCTGTGTTGACTACGTGAAGTCCACGCCTCGCGGCCATCTCGAGTATTTGCCTTCCTCGAGAGTCGGTAGCTGGCATTCCCCACTCCTGTGCTCTGGCGTTGAGATCACCTGCAACCAGGATCTCTCCTGTGGTGTCGACCAGGAAATCCTCCAGATCGCCCAATTTTTGCCGAAACGCGGCAATACTGTCGTTTGGGCTCAGATAGACGCTTACAATTGTGAGTCCGTCGCACTTTACCCACGTGAAGCCTCTTTGTGTGCCCCAACTTTTCATGGGGAATTTTCTTGCATCCAAGACCCAGACTGCAGCTGTTCCAAGCGAGTCCGATATCCAGTTTTTCTCTTTATTTCTATACTGCTCGCTGATGATGGCAACATCTACTTTCATTTCCTCCAGTAGTTTAATTAGCAGGTTGTCCGCGGTTTGACTCCTGTGGATATTTCCCTGTAGAATTCTGGTCATTGTGGGGCCCTTTTCTTCTCCTCATTTTCGAGTGCCTCTCGGAAGACTTGGCACTTACCTGACCCCGGGGCATGGTCCAGAGCGGGTGGTGGAACTTCGAGGTTTGCGCATAGACAGCACTTTGGTGAATTCTTGCAGTTAATCTTCTTGTGGCCCTTTTCTCCTTGATGATGATGATGATGATGATGATGATGATGATGATGATGATGATGATGATGATGATGATGATGATGATGATGATGATGATGATGATGATGATGATGATGATGATGATGATGATGATGATGATGATGATGATGATGATGATGATGATGATGATGATGATGATGATGATGATGATGATGATGATGATGATGATGATGATGATGATGATGATGATGATGATGATGATGATGATGATGATGATGATGATGATGATGATGATGATGATGATGATGATGATGATGATGATGATGATGATGATGATGATGATGATGATGATGATGATGATGATGATGATGATGATGATGATGATGATGATGATGATGATGATGATGATGATGATGATGATGATGATGATGATGATGATGATGATGATGATGATGATGATGATGATGATGATGATGATGATGATGATGATGATGATGATGATGATGATGATGATGATGATGATGATGATGATGATGATGATGATGATGATGATGATGATGATGATGATGATGATGATGATGATGATGATGATGATGATGATGATGATGATGATGATGATGATGATGATGATGATGATGATGATGATGATGATGATGATGATGATGATGATGATGATGATGATGATGATGATGATGATGATGATGATGATGATGATGATGATGATGATGATGATGATGATGATGATGATGATGATGATGATGATGATGATGATGATGATGATGATGATGATGATGATGATGATGATGATGATGATGATGATGATGATGATGATGATGATGATGATGATGATGATGATGATGATGATGATGATGATGATGATGATGATGATGATGATGATGATGATGATGATGATGATGATGATGATGATGATGATGATGATGATGATGATGATGATGATGATGATGATGATGATGATGATGATGATGATGATGATGATGATGATGATGATGATGATGATGATGATGATGATGATGATGATGATGATGATGATGATGATGATGATGATGATGATGATGATGATGATGATGATGATGATGATGATGATGATGATGATGATGATGATGATGATGATGATGATGATGATGATGATGATGATGATGATGATGATGATGATGATGATGATGATGATGATGATGATGATGATGATGATGATGATGATGATGATGATGATGATGATGATGATGATGATGATGATGATGATGATGATGATGATGATGATGATGATGATGATGATGATGATGATGATGATGATGATGATGATGATGATGATGATGATGATGATGATGATGATGATGATGATGATGATGATGATGATGATGATGATGATGATGATGATGATGATGATGATGATGATGATGATGATGATGATGATGATGATGATGATGATGATGATGATGATGATGATGATGATGATGATGATGATGATGATGATGATGATGATGATGATGATGATGATGATGATGATGATGATGATGATGATGATGATGATGATGATGATGATGATGATGATGATGATGATGATGATGATGATGATGATGATGATGATGATGATGATGATGATGATGATGATGATGATGATGATGATGATGATGATGATGATGATGATGATGATGATGATGATGATGATGATGATGATGATGATGATGATGATGATGATGATGATGATGATGATGATGATGATGATGATGATGATGATGATGATGATGATGATGATGATGATGATGATGATGATGATGATGATGATGATGATGATGATGATGATGATGATGATGATGATTTTTTTTTTTTTTTTTTTTTTTTTTTGGAGGAGAGAATACGTGATGTACCGTCAAGTGGTAGGCCGTCACCACTTGGTGTGTCCGACTCTCACGGACTAAACTCTCCCCGCTTACGGCCTATAAGCCACCCTGGAACCGCTCTTGGCATTACATCAGGGTGGCGCCGTTTATAAGTCCGTAAAAGGACGCCGTCTTGTTAGTCTTCTGTGGCCTAAGACGTCTGTGCCTGCTGAAACACTTCGCGTGTTCTTTCGTGTCGATGAGGATTTCATCCGTTTTGTGAGGGTATATTTTCGTCTTCCTCTCTCTTTTTTGATCGTAGTACCGTTTCGATAAATGAACATATTTTCTTCCAGGCTTCGGTACTCGTCGTCATCTGGCTTACGGCGGTATCTGGGGTGAAAATGCCTATTTCCGCCTCTAGCCTGTTTCGCTCAGCTTCCCATCTGCTACACATGAAAAAGTTGTGGTAAGCATCGTCCTCCGAGGAGTCGCCATATTTGCAGGCTGCGCTCCCTACTTTCCCCATCTTGTGGAGGTATCGGTTGAAATATCCATGTCCAGTCAGGAACTGAGTGACATAGAAATTTACTTCACCGTGTTTCCGCTCCGTCCATTCATCAATGTTCCTGATCAGCCGCGCCGTCCATCTACCTCTTGTTTCGCAGCTCCATCTTCTCTGCCATTCTTGTTTGCTGAACTGCTTCGCCTCTGCAGTGGCCGATTCCACACCTGCTTCCGTCTTGTTCTCGAACACGTGCTTCCTCTCTGTCGCTAGGATGTCGATCGGGGTCACTCCCGCGACGACGAGAACGGCTGGTTCCGACACTGTTCGGTAGGAGCTTGCAACTCGAAGTGCTCCTAGTCTTTGCACTACTGCAATTTTCTTCCTGTATTTCTCCTGTCTGAGTGCATCGGCCCAAATCTCACAACCATACAAGAGAATGGCATGAGTAATCGACATGAGCAGTCTTCTTTTGTTTGCCGTTGGGCCACCTACGTTCGCCATGAGCCTGCTGAGTGATAAGGTTACCTTAATAGCTCGCTCTGATGCCGACTTTATATGTTGCCAGAACGTTAGTTTGGAGTCAATGGCTATTCCCAGGTATTTTACTGCCGTCTTGCTGGTAATGATTTCGGAGTCTACCTGGAAATCAACGATTGTCGGGATGTATCTCCTAGTCAAGAGGACTATCTCAGTTTTTTCTGCTGCTAGACAAAGGCCATGGTCTTCCATCCAGGCGTGCACGCGTCTCATGACCTGATTAAGCCGTCTCTGTGCGTCTTCGGTATCCTTTGCTGTAATCACCGCACCGATGTCATCTGCGTAACCTACTAGGAATGTGTCTTCAGGCATTTCCATACGGAGTATTCCATCGTAGGAGATATTCCACAGATCGGGGCCCAGTATGGAGCCCTGCGCTGCTCCAGCAGTTAATTCCTTTCTGCGGGGTCCCTCCGTCGTGTCGTACAACAGCTGCCGGTCCTTTAAATAGTCCTTCACCATCCGTAAGAGGTATTGCGGTATCCTGAAGGTATTTTCAAGGGCGTTCAACATATCAGCCCACCTGGCTGAGTTAAACGCGTTTCTCACATCTAAGGCTGCCAGGACGACGACTTTTTTTGGGTGGTGATTACCCTGATGAGCCATTCGCACGGCCTCTACAACTTCATTGACAGCTCCTATTGTAGAGTGGCCTCTTCTGAACCCATGCTGTCGGTCGGATAGACCACCTCCTCTGTTAATTGCTGCTGTGAGTCGCGGCTTGAGCATCTTCTCTAAAAGTTTTCCCGCCGTGTCTAGCATACACAGGGGTCTGAAGGCTGAGGGGGAATCCGGGTCTCCTTTCCCTTTCCTTATAAGTACTAAGCGTTGCGTTTTCCAGTTCTTATGAAAGATCCCATCTCGAAGACAGTCGTTGAACATGCTCAACAGGAGTTCGGGGCAGGTTCGGGCAATCACTTTCAGGGCTTCCGCTGGTATGCCGTCGGGCCCCGGGGCCTTCTTATTTTGTAGCGTGTTCGCCGCCGCTAGCAGTTCATCTTCGGTAAACGGTGGTCCATTTTGCTGGTGGGTAGTGGGGGTGGGGGCGTCAGGGGGTCTAACAGGATGGGTGGGGAAGAGTGTATCAACTATGTCCAGCATTTTTCCGCACTCAGTATAGGAGTTATTGCCTGAGCGCCCAGCTTGCGCATAACTACCTTATAGCCCAGTCCCCAGGGGTCATTGTTGACGTCTCGTCGGAGGTCCTCCCACTTCTGTCTTTTGCTGATGTTTATGGCCCTTTTGAGCTCAAACTTTGCACTCCTGTAGTCTGCTAGGACGTCTTCAATGATTCCAACATGTAATCTCCTTCCCCTCGTGACTTTGCGTCTGAGGTGTAGACACCTCCTTCTATATGCAGCGATCTCTTCGGTCCACCAGTATACTGGTTTTCTGCGTCCATTCGAGTTCCTTGATCGGGGCATAGAGGCGTCGCACGCATGGTGTATGAGCCGCATTGTGGCTTCTGTCTTTGACTCAGAAGTACCTGACATTTCCATAATCGCGTCTTTGCCTTCCTGGATTACGCCCATAAAGCGGTCTTTGTTGAGTCTGTCCACCTTCCACATCGGTGTTCGCCTTTGGTTTCTGTGAGGAGCACGTCGTTTCGCCTGTAGATCGAAGACGATATATTGGTGGTCGCTGCCAGTGTAGTCCTCGATGACTCTCCAGTTATGAATATCTCTGCTTATTGTTTCTGAAGCAAGGGTAACGTCCGGGATGGTTTCGGCATTGCCGGGTCGCCTGAAGGTGGATGTGTTGCCGATGTTCATCACATTGAGCCCTAATCTGGCGGTCATCTCGAGTATTTGCCTTCCCCTTGAGTCCGTAGTAAGCATTCCCCACTCTTGGGCTTTAGCGTTAAAATCACCGGCTAGTAGCATTGCGCCCTCTATTTCCCTTATCGCATCTTCGAGGTCATCTATCTTTCCTCGGAAGTCGCTAATAACTTCGTTCGGAGTAAGGTAGCAGCTGACTATTGTCGCTCTCTCGCACTTCACCCAGACAAAACCTCGTCCTGCTCCATGGTCTTTAATGGGCACTGCTCCTGTGTCCGGGATCCAGATAGCTGCTGTGCCGAGCAGATCCGCATACCAGCCAGGTACGTCTTTGTTTTTGTACTACTCGCTTATTACTACCACATCGGCCTTAAGGTCTAGTCGAATTTCGGCCAGCAAGTCGTCAGCTGTTCGGCTCCTGTGAAGATTTCCTTAGAGGATTTTCATCATGATGGCATACTTTTCTTCGCTTTATCGAGTGCGTTCTTGAACACCTGGCAGTTTCTCGAACCCGCTACATGTGCTAGCAAGTCAGGTGTTAACTTGAGCTCGGCGCATAAGTAGCACTTGGCGGCTGTTTTTCACTCGACCTTCTTGTGACCTTGTTCTCCGCAGTTGAAGCACAGGCCTTTGCCCTTCCGGTTTGTCCCCTTGCACCCTGACTGTTGGTGTCCGTACCCAAAGCATCTATAGCAACGCGGGATAACCACTCTTTCCCGTATTCTGCAATGAACCCAGCCAATTTTAATTCGAGGACTGCCCAACAGTTCCTTTGCAGCTCTGGTGTTTAGTTGGATGAGAGCCATTTTTTGAGCTCTTCTATTTGCCTTCGTCAAGAAGACTTAAAGGTCCAATGTCGGGTCGTGAACTTTGCATTTGATAGCAGCTCTTACTTCCTCTTCTGTTGTAAGGTCATCCAAGTCCCTTATTTCCAAAGATGTCTTAGGCTCTAGGTGTCTTATGTTTGCCTTTACACCCAAAATGGATTTTAATGATTTGCTGAATCCATCAGTGCCCTTTGATTTGGCCGTAAGCTCAAGAAGGACGTCTCCTGATTGCGTTTGGCGGACGGATTTTATTTTCGTTTCCGTGTCGTCAGGGTTTGCTTTACTGCGGATTTCTCGCAGGATTTCGGCGTACGTTTGCGAACCTACAGGTTTTATGAGAATCGCCTCGGGTCTGGGTTTGGGCCGTCTCTCTTTCTTCTTTTTGGTCTTCCTGTGAGCTGATGCGGTGCCATTGCCTTGCCTTTGTTTATTTCTAGGCGTGTTCTGCATACCCGAGCCAGTCGCGTGCGCATCGTTTCTACTCATCGGGTGTTTTCGATGCCGTGATTGTACACTTATTGGCGAGCCCCGCTTGACTTCTTGCATTTCATCTAGTGTGCTATGCTGTGAGATTGAAGGTCGCGCGGGAATGCTACCGGGTGCTTGCTTCTTCTTTTTCCCGGTTTCCTTCTCAAGAGGGCTTGATGGAGGCCTTTTCTTGGGCTCCGGGTTTGTCGGTGGTGTTGTCTGTCGACCAGCTTGTGTTGGTTGGTCCATTGCTGCCCGTTTGGGGTGCACGTTTGCCTGATATGGGCTCTTAACCTGCAGATGCTTTATGATGTCGAGGGATTCTTCGAGTTCAGCCAGTCCTCTTTTCACCTCTGTACTCATATTTTTTTGCCTTTCTGCAGCTGCTTTCATCCTTTTGATGAGCTCTTTACACTTTTGCAGCTCTTTGTTTATGGTTGTACCCTGCTGAGCGTCTGCTAGCGGTCGTCCATGGTGTTGGAAGCCTTTGGGGGTCCCCACTGAAGAACTTCTGTTGGCTGCCCTGTGGTTTTTAGATTTATCTAGCGCAGGCAGAGCTTGATTAGTGGCTAGCGGCGAACGTGTCACTCGTGAAATCCTCTTAAACGGGTTTACAGCTGCTTCTCTTGTAGCTTTACGTTCTGTGGTAGCCAAGTGTTCCTCTCTCTGAGTCCCTGTTTCTTGCGGGGGCCGAATTTCGGGCTCCAAGGGGGACGCATATTGTTGCCGTGCTTGGGGTACTCTCAGGGAATCCAAGTTGGGACCCTCCATTTTGTCCCCCCCGTTGCGGCCTAGTTCCGTTGGTAACCCCGGGTTTTCCGGCGAGCGTTGAACGCGCGAGCGCCTTTTGAAGGGGTCTTCAATATCCTTTCTTGTAGCACTATCTACTACTTCAGCCAAGTTTTCCACCATTGTAGTATTGCAGTAATTGTATATCGACGACTCCGAGCCTGCTCGCTCACTCTCGGTCGCCGGTACTGGGGATCCGACTCCCTGCACCGTAATTTTACTTCTTTGCTAACTTTTCATCCTTGGTTTTTTTCCGGGTTCCTTCCCATAGCCGTTTTTACCTTCAGCCAGGTTTGGTTACTGCCGACCGCTCCGGTTCAGACGCAGACCAGGGAGCCGCCCATTTTGGGTCAGACGCTTCTGGGTTTAATCAAAATGTTTGCAAACACACATAATCCTTCTATATAACTCGGTTTCATCCTTGCGTTATGACCTTACTGCCAAGGGTGGCCCTACCAGGAGACTGTGCTCCAGACAGCATCGCTCATAACATCATTAAGATTACTTCCTCGGGCGGATTTTAGTCGCCTCTTAAGACAGGCATGCCTTACCTCAGGACGATTCTAACCCCGTCGCTGCAGGGGGTTTCCTCAGTTTCATCTTTCCGTTATGACCTTGCTGCCAAGGGTGGCTGATGATGATGATGATGATGATGATGATGATGATGATGATGATGATGATGATGATGATGATGATGATGATGATGATGATGATGATGATGATGATGATGATGATGATGATGATGATGATGATGATGATGATGATGATGATGATGATGATGATGATGATGATGATGATGATGATGATGATGATGATGATGATGATGATGATGATGATGATGATGATGATGATGATGATGATGATGATGATGATGATGATGATGATGATGATGATGATGATGATGATGATGATGATGATGATGATGATGATGATGATGATGATGATGATGATGATGATGATGATGATGATGATGATGATGATGATGATGATGATGATGATGATGATGATGATGATGATGATGATGATGATGATGATGATGATGATGATGATGATGATGATGATGATGATGATGATGATGATGATGATGATGATGATGATGATGATGATGATGATGATGATGATGATGATGATGATGATGATGATGATGATGATGATGATGATGATGATGATGATGATGATGATGATGATGATGATGATGATGATGATGATGATGATGATGATGATGATGATGATGATGATGATGATGATGATGATGATGATGATGATGATGATGATGATGATGATGATGATGATGATGATGATGATGATGATGATGATGATGATGATGATGATGATGATGATGATGATGATGATGATGATGATGATGATGATGATGATGATGATGATGATGATGATGATGATGATGATGATGATGATGATGATGATGATGATGATGATGATGATGATGATGATGATGATGATGATGATGATGATGATGATGATGATGATGATGATGATGATGATGATGATGATGATGATGATGATGATGATGATGATGATGATGATGATGATGATGATGATGATGATGATGATGATGATGATGATGATGATGATGATGATGATGATGATGATGATGATGATGATGATTTTTTTTTTTTTTTTTTTTTTTTTTTTTGGAGGAGAGAATACGTGATGTACCGTCAAGTGGTAGGCCGTCACCACTTGGTGTGTCCGACTCTCACGGACTAAACTCTCCCCGCTTACGGCCTATAAGCCACCCTGGAACCGCTCTTGGCATTACATCAGGGTGGCGCCGTTTATAAGTCCGTAAAAGGACGCCGTCTTGTTAGTCTTCTGTGGCCTAAGACGTCTGTGCCTGCTGAAACACTTCGCGTGTTCTTTCGTGTCGATGAGGATTTCATCCGTTTTGTGAGGGTATATTTTCGTCTTCCTCTCTCTTTTTTGATCGTAGTACCGTTTCGATAAATGAACATATTTTGTTCCAGGCTTCGGTACTCGTCGTCATCTGGCTTACGGCGGTATCTGGGGTGAAAATGCCTATTTCCGCCTCTAGCCTGTTTCGCTCAGCTTCCCATCTGCTACACATGAAAAAGGTGTGGTAAGCATCGTCCTCCGAGGAGTCGCCATATTTGCAGGCTGCGCTCCCTACTTTGCCCATCTTGTGGAGGTATCGGTTGAAATATCCATGTCCAGTCAGGAACTGAGTGACATAGAAATTTACTTCACCGTGTTTCCGCTCCGTCCATTCATCAATGTTCCTGATCAGCCGCGCCGTCCATCTACCTCTTGTTTCGCAGCTCCATCTTCTCTGCCATTCTTGTTTGCTGAACTGCTTCGCCTCTGCAGTGGCCGATTCCACACCTGCTTCCGTCTTGTTCTCGAACACGTGCTTCCTCTCTGTCGCTAGGATATCGATCGGAGTCACTCCCGCGACGACGAGAACGGCTGGTTCCGACACTGTTCGGTAGGAGCTTGCAACTCGAAGTGCTCCTAGTCTTTGCACTGCTGCAATTTTCTTCCTGTATTTCTCCTGTCTGAGTGCATCGGCCCAAATCTCACAACCATACAAGAGAATGGCATGAATAATCGACATGAGCAGTCTTCTTTTGTTTGCCGTTGGGCCACCTACGTTTGCCATGAGCCTGCTGAGTGATAAGGTTACCTTAATAGCTCGCTCTGATGCCGACTTTATATGCTGCCAGAACGTTAGTTTGGAGTCAATGGCTATTCCCAGGTATTTTACTGCCGTCTTGCTGGTAATGATTTCGGAGTCTACCTGGAAATCAACGATTGTCGGGATGTATCTCCTAGTCAAGAGGACTATCTCAGTTTTTTCTGCTGCTAGACAAAGGCCATGGTCTTCCATCCAGGCGTGCACGCGTCTCATGACCTGATTAAGCCGTCTCTGTGCGTCTTCGGTATCCTTTGCTGTAATCACCGCACCGATGTCATCTGCGTAACCTACTAGGAATGTGTCTTCAGGCATTTCCATACGGAGTATTCCATCGTAGGAGATATTCCACAGATCGGGGCCTAGTATGGAGCCCTGCGCTGCTCCAGCAGTTAATTCCTTTCTGCGGGGTCCCTCCGTCGTGTCGTACAACAGCTGCCGGTCCTTTAAATAGTCCTTCACCATCCGTAAGAGGTATTGCGGTATCCTGAAGGTGTTTTCAAGGGCGTTCAACATATCAGCCCACCTGGCTGAGTTAAACGCGTTTCTCACATCTAAGGCTGCCAGGACGACGACTTTTTTTGGGTGGTGATTACCCTGATGAGCCATTCGCACGGCCTCTACAACTTCATTGACAGCTCCTATTGTAGAGTGGCCTCTTCTGAACCCATGCTGTCGGTCGGATAGACCACCTCCTCTGTTAATTGCTGCTGTGAGTCGCGGCTTGAGCATCTTCTCTAAAAGTTTTCCCGCCGTGTCTAGCATACACAGGGGTCTGAAGGCTGAGGGGGAATCCGGGTCTCCTTTCCCTTTCCTTATAAGTACTAAGCGTTGCGTTTTCCAGTTCTTATGAAAGATCCCATCTCGAAGACAGTCGTTGAACATGCTCAACAGGAGTTCGGGGCAGGTTCGGGCAATCACTTTCAGGGCTTCCGCTGGTATGCCGTCGGGCCCCGGGGCCTTCTTATTTTGTAGCGTGTTCGCCGCCGCTAGCAGTTCATCTTCGGTAAACGGTGGTCCATTTTGCTGGTGGGTAGTGGGGGTGGGGGCGTCAGGGGGTCTAACAGGATGGGTGGGGAAGAGTGTATCAACTATGTCCAGCATTTTTTCCGCACTCAGTATAGGAGTTATTGCCTGAGCGCCCAGCTTGCGCATAACTACCTTATAGCCCAGTCCCCAGGGGTCATTGTTGACGTCTCGTCGGAGGTCCTCCCACTTCTGTCTTTTGCTGATGTTTATGGCCCTTTTGAGCTCAAACTTTGCATTCCTGTAGTCTGCTAGGACGTCTTCAATGATTCCAACGTGTAATCTCCTTCCCCTCGTGACTTTGCGTCTGAGGTGTAGACACCTCCTTCTATATGCAGCGATCTCTTCTGTCCACCAGTATACTGATTTTCTGCGTCCATTCGAGTTCCTTGATCGGGGCATAGAGGCGTCGCACGCATGGTGTATGAGCCGCATTGTGGCTTCTGTCTTTGACTCAGAAGTACCTGACATTTCCGTAATCGCGTCTTTGCCTTCCTGGATTACGCCCATAAAGCGGTCTTTGTTGAGTCTGTCCACCTTCCACATCGGTGTTCGCCTTTGGTTTCTGTGAGGAGCATGTCGTTCCGCCTGTAGATCGAAGACGATATATTGGTGGTCGCTGCCAGTGTAGTCCTCGATGACTCTCCAGTTATGAATATCTCTGCTTATTGTTTCTGAAGCAAAGGTAACGTCCGGGATGGTTTCGGCATTGCCGGGTCGCCTGAAGGTGGATGTGTTGCCGATGTTCATCACATTGAGCCCTAATCTGGCGGTCATCTCGAGTATTTGCCTTCCTCTTGAGTCCGTAGTAAGCATTCGGGCTTTAGCGTTAAAATCACCGGCTAGTAGTATTGCGCCCTCTATTTCCCTTATCGCATCTTCGAGGTCATCTATCTTTCCTCGGAAGTCGCTAATAACTTCGTTCGGAGTAAGGTAGCAGCTGACTATTGTCGCTCTCTCGCACTTCACCCAGACAAAACCTCGTCCTGCTCCATGGTCTTTAATGGGCACTGCTCCTGTGTCCGGGATCCAGATAGCTGCTGTGCCGAGCAGATCCGCATACCAGCCAGGTACGTCTTTGTTTTTGTACTGCTCGCTTATTACTACCACATCGGCCTTAAGGTCTAGTCGAATTTCGGCCAGCAAGTCGTCAGCTGTTCGGCTCCTGTGAAGATTTCCTTGGAGGATTTTCATCATGATGGCATACTTTTCTTCGCTTAATCGAGTGCGTTCTTGAACACCTGGCAGTTTCTGGAACCCGCTACATGTGCTAGCAAGTCAGGTGTTAACTTGAGCTCGGCGCATAAGTAGCACTTGGCGGCTGTTTTGCACTCGACCTTCTTGTGACCTTGTTCTCCGCAGTTGAAGCACAGTCCTTTGCCCTTCCGGTTTGTCCCCTTGCACCCTGACTGTTGGTGTCCGTACCCAAAGCATCTATAGCAACGCGGGATAACCACTCTTTCCCGTATTCTGCAATGAACCCAGCCAATTTTAATTCGAGGACTGCCCAACAGTTCCTTTGCAGCTCTGGTGTTTAGTTGGATGAGAGCCATTTTTTGAGCTCTTCTATTTGCCTTCGTCAAGAAGACTTGAAGGTCCAATGTCGGGTCGTGAACTTTGCATTTGATAGCAGCTCTTACTTCCTCTTCTGTTGTAAGGTCATCCAAGTCCCTTATTTCCAAAGATGTCTTAGGCTCTAGGTGTCTTATGTTTGCCTTTACGCCCAAAATGGATTTTAATGATTTGCTGAATCCATCAGTGCCCTTTGATTTGGCCGTAAGCTCAAGAAGGACATCTCCTGATTGCGTTTGGCGGACGGATTTTATTTTCGTTTCCGTGTCGTCAGGGTTTGCTTTACTGCGGATTTCTCGCAGGATTTCGGCGTACGTTTGCGAACCTACAGATTTTATGAGAATCGCCTCGGGTCTGGGTTTAGGCCGTCTCTCTTTCTTCTTTTTGGTCTTCCTGTGAGCTGATGCGGTGCCATTGCCTTGCCTTTGTTTGTTTCTAGGCGTGTTCTGCATACCCGAGCCAGTCGCGTGCGCATCGTTTCTACTCAGCGGGTGTTTTCGATGCCGTGATTGTACACTTATTGGCGAGCCCCGCTTGACTTCTTGCATTTCATCTAGTGTGCTATGCTGTGAGATTGAAGGTCGCGCGGGAATGCTACCGGGTGCTTGCTTCTTCTTTTTCCCGGTTTCCTTCTCAAGAGGGCTTGATGGAGGCCTTTTCTTGGGCTCCGGGTTTGTCGGTGGTGTTGTCTGTCGACCAGCTTGTGTTGGTTGGTCCATTGCTGCCCGTTTGGGGTGCACGTTTGCCTGATATGGGCTCTTAACCTGCAGATGCTTTATGATGTCGAGGGATTCTTCGAGTTCAGCCAGTCCTCTTTTCACCTCTGTACTCATATTTTTTTGCCTTTCTGCAGCTGCTTTCATCCTTTTGATGAGCTCTTTACACTTTTGCAGCTCTTTGTTTATGGTTGTACCCTGCTGAGCGTCTGCTAGCGGTCGTCCATGGTGTTGGAAGCCTTTGGGGGTCCCCACTGAAGAACTTCTGTTGGCTGCCCTGTGGTTTTTTGATTTATCTAGCGCAGGCAGAGCTTGATTAGTGGCTAGCGGCGAACGTGTCACTCGTGAAATCCTCTTAAACGGGTTTACAGCTGCTTCTCTTGTAGCTTTACGTTCTGTGGTAGCCAAGTGTTCCTCTCTCTGAGTCCCTGTTTCTTGCGGGGGCCGAATTTCGGGCTCCAAGGGGGACGCATATTGTTGCCGTGCTTGGGGTACTCTCAGGGGTTCCAAGTTGGGACCCTCCATTTTTCCCCCCCCGTTGCGGCCTAGTTCCGTTGGTAACCCCGGGTTTTCCGGCGAGCGTTGAACGCGCGAGCGCCTTTTGAAGGGGTCTTCAATATCCTTTCTTGTAGCACTATCTACTACTTCAGCCAAGTTTTCCACCGTTGTAGTATTGCAGTAATTGTATATCGACGACTCCGAGCCTGCTCGCTCACTCTCGGTCGCCGGTACTGGGGATCCGACTCCCTGCACCGTAATTTTACTTCTTTGCTGACTTTTCATCCTTGGTTTTTTTTCCGGGTTCCTTCCCATAGCCGTTTTTACCTTCAGCCAGGTTTGGTTACTGCCGACCGCTCCGGTTCAGACGCAGACCAGGGAGCCGCCCATTTTGGGTCAGACGCTTCTGGGTTTAATCAAAATGTTTGCAAACACACATAATCCTTCTATATAACTCGGTTTCATCCTTCCGTTATGACCTTACTGCCAAGGGTGGCCCTACCAGGAGACTGTGCTCCAGACAGCATCGCTCATAACATCATTAAGATTACTTCCTCGGGCGGATTTTAGTCGCCTCTTACGACAGGCATGCCTTACCTCAGGACGATTCTAACCCCGTCGCTGCAGGGGGTTTCCTCAGTTTCATCTTTCCGTTATGACCTTGCTGCCAAGGGTGGCCCTACCAGGAGACTGTGCTCCAGACAGCATCGCTCATAACATCATTAAGATTACTCCCTCGGGCGGATTTTATGATGATGATGATGATGATGATGATGATGATGATGATGATGATGATGATGATGATGATGATGATGATGATGATGATGATGATGATGATGATGATGATGATGATGATGATGATGATGATGATGATGATGATGATGATGATGATGATGATGATGATGATGATGATGATGATGATGATGATGATGATGATGATGATGATGATGATGATGATGATGATGATGATGATGATGATGATGATGATGATGATGATGATGATGATGATGATGATGATGATGATGATGATGATGATGATGATGATGATGATGATGATGATGATGATGATGATGATGATGATGATGATGATGATGATGATGATGATGATGATGATGATGATGATGATGATGATGATGATGATGATGATGATGATGATGATGATGATGATGATGATGATGATGATGATGATGATGATGATGATGATGATGATGATGATGATGATGATGATGATGATGATGATGATGATGATGATGATGATGATGATGATGATGATGATGATGATGATGATGATGATGATGATGATGATGATGATGATGATGATGATGATGATGATGATGATGATGATGATGATGATGATGATGATGATGATGATGATGATGATGATGATGATGATGATGATGATGATGATGATGATGATGATGATGATGATGATGATGATGATGATGATGATGATGATGATGATGATGATGATGATGATGATGATGATGATGATGATGATGATGATGATGATGATGATGATGATGATGATGATGATGATGATGATGATGATGATGATGATGATGATGATGATGATGATGATGATGATGATGATGATGATGATGATGATGATGATGATGATGATGATGATGATGATGATGATGATGATGATGATGATGATGATGATGATGATGATGATGATGATGATGATGATGATGATGATGATGATGATGATGATGATGATGATGATGATGATGATGATGATGATGATGATGATGATGATGATGATGATGATGATGATGATGATGATGATGATGATGATGATGATGATGATGATGATGATGATGATGATGATGATGATGATGATGATGATGATGATGATGATGATGATGATGATGATTTTTTTTTTTTTTTTTTTTTTTTTTTTTTTTTTTTTTTTGGAGGAGAGAATACGTGATGTACCGTCAAGTGGTAGGCCGTCACCACTTGGTGTGTCCGACTCTCACGGACTAAACTCTCCCCGCTTACGGCCTATAAGCCACCCTGGAACCGCTCTTGGCATTACATCAGGGTGGCGCCGTTTATAAGTCCGTAAAAGGACGCCGTCTTGTTAGTCTTCTGTGGCCTAAGACGTCTGTGCCTGCTGAAACACTTCGCGTGTTCTTTCGTGTCGATGAGGATTTCATCCGTTTTGTGAGGGTATATTTTCGTCTTCCTCTCTCTTTTTTGATCGTAGTACCGTTTCGATAAATGAACATATTTTGTTCCAGGCTTCGGTACTCGTCGTCATCTGGCTTACGGCGGTATCTGGGGTGAAAATGCCTATTTCCGCCTCTAGCCTGTTTCGCTCAGCTTCCCATCTGCTACACATGAAAAAGGTGTGGTAAGCATCGTCCTCCGAGGAGTCGCCATATTTGCAGGCTGCGCTCCCTACTTTGCCCATCTTGTGGAGGTATCGGTTGAAATATCCATGTCCAGTCAGGAACTGAGTGACATAGAAATTTACTTCACCGTGTTTCCGCTCCGTCCATTCATCAATGTTCCTGATCAGCCGCGCCGTCCATCTACCTCTTGTTTCGCAGCTCCATCTTCTCTGCCATTCTTGTTTGCTGAACTGCTTCGCCTCTGCAGTGGCCGATTCCACACCTGCTTCCGTCTTGTTCTCGAACACGTGCTTCCTCTCTGTCGCTAGGATATCGATCGGAGTCACTCCCGCGACGACGAGAACGGCTGGTTCCGACACTGTTCGGTAGGAGCTTGCAACTCGAAGTGCTCCTAGTCTTTGCACTGCTGCAATTTTCTTCCTGTATTTCTCCTGTCTGAGTGCATCGGCCCAAATCTCACAACCATACAAGAGAATGGCATGAGTAATCGACATGAGCAGTCTTCTTTTGTTTGCCGTTGGGCCACCTATCGACATGAGCAGTCTTCTTTTGTTTGCCGTTGGGCCACCTACGTTTGCCATGAGCCTGCTGAGTGATAAGGTTACCTTAATAGCTCGCTCTGATGCCGACTTTATATGCTGCCAGAACGTTAGTTTGGAGTCAATGGCTATTCCCAGGTATTTTACTGCCGTCTTGCTGGTAATGATTTCGGAGTCTACCTGGAAATCAACGATTGTCGGGATGTATCTCCTAGTCAAGAGGACTATCTCAGTTTTTTCTGCTGCTAGACAAAGGCCATGGTCTTCCATCCAGGCGTGCACGCGTCTCATGACCTGATTAAGCCGTCTCTGTGCGTCTTCGGTATCCTTTGCTGTAATCACCGCACCGATGTCATCTGCGTAACCTACTAGGAATGTGTCTTCAGGCATTTCCATACGGAGTATTCCATCGTAGGAGATATTCCACAGATCGGGGCCTAGTATGGAGCCCTGCGCTGCTCCAGCAGTTAATTCCTTTCTGCGGGGTCCCTCCGTCGTGTCGTACAACAGCTGCCGGTCCTTTAAATAGTCCTTCACCATCCGTAAGAGGTATTGCGGTATCCTGAAGGTGTTTTCAAGGGCGTTCAACATATCAGCCCACCTGGCTGAGTTAAACGCGTTTCTCACATCTAAGGCTGCCAGGACGACGACTTTTTTTGGGTGGTGATTACCCTGATGAGCCATTCGCACGGCCTCTACAACTTCATTGACAGCTCCTATTGTAGAGTGGCCTCTTCTGAACCCATGCTGTCGGTCGGATAGACCACCTCCTCTGTTAATTGCTGCTGTGAGTCGCGGCTTGAGCATCTTCTCTAAAAGTTTTCCCGCCGTGTCTAGCATACACAGGGGTCTGAAGGCTGAGGGGGAATCCGGGTCTCCTTTCCCTTTCCTTATAAGTACTAAGCGTTGCGTTTTCCAGTTCTTATGAAAGATCCCATCTCGAAGACAGTCGTTGAACATGCTCAACAGGAGTTCGGGGCAGGTTCGGGCAATCACTTTCAGGGCTTCCGCTGGTATGCCGTCGGGCCCCGGGGCCTTCTTATTTTGTAGCGTGTTCGCCGCCGCTAGCAGTTCATCTTCGGTAAACGGTGGTCCATTTTGCTGGTGGGTAGTGGGGGTGGGGGCGTCAGGGGGTCTAACAGGATGGGTGGGGAAGAGTGTATCAACTATGTCCAGCATTTTTTCCGCACTCAGTATAGGAGTTATTGCCTGAGCGCCCAGCTTGCGCATAACTACCTTATAGCCCAGTCCCCAGAGGTCATTGTTGACGTCTCGTCGGAGGTCCTCCCACTTCTGTCTTTTGCTGATGTTTATGGCCCTTTTGAGCTCAAACTTTGCATTCCTGTAGTCTGCTAGGACGTCTTCAATGATTCCAACGTGTAATCTCCTTCCCCTCGTGACTTTGCGTCTGAGGTGTAGACACCTCCTTCTATATGCAGCGATCTCTTCTGTCCACCAGTATACTGATTTTCTGCGTCCATTCGAGTTCCTTGATCGGGGCATAGAGGCGTCGCACGCATGGTGTATGAGCCGCATTGTGGCTTCTGTCTTTGACTCAGAAGTACCTGACATTTCCGTAATCGCGTCTTTGCCTTCCTGGATTACGCCCATAAAGCGGTCTTTGTTGAGTCTGTCCACCTTCCACATCGGTGTTCGCCTTTGGTTTCTGTGAGGAGCATGTCGTTCCGCCTGTAGATCGAAGACGATATATTGGTGGTCGCTGCCAGTGTAGTCCTCGATGACTCTCCAGTTATGAATATCTCTGCTTATTGTTTCTGAAGCAAAGGTAACGTCCGGGATGGTTTCGGCATTGCCGGGTCGCCTGAAGGTGGATGTGTTGCCGATGTTCATCACATTGAGCCCTAATCTGG
>OX454526.1:203889024-204089024 GCA_949715645.1 Portevinia maculata | reverse complement strand
CTCCATGCAAAGGATGCTATCGTAGGAGATGTTCCAGAGATCTGGACCTAAGATTGATCCCTGCGCTGCGCCTGCTGTCACTTGCCTTCTTCGCGGGCCTTCTGTAGTCTCGTAGAGCAGCTCTCGATCCCTGAGATAGTCCTTCACCATCCGCAGGATATATGCCGGGGCGTGGAACCTCCGTTCGAGCGCGTTCAATATATCGGTCCACCTGGCTGAGTTGAAGGCGTTACGTACGTCCAGGGTTGCCAGCAAGACGATCTTCCTAGAGTAGTGACTTCCCTGTTGGGCGATTTGTGCGGCGTTCACTACTTCTTTTACTGCTCCAATCGTAGAGCGGCCTCTCCGGAAGCCGTACTGCCTCTCTGACAGATCGCCTGACGCTTGCACTGCCGCTACTAGTCGTGGCTTAAGTAGCTTTTCCAGGAGTTTCCCCGCGGTGTCTAGCATGCACAGAGGCCTGTATGCCGATGGGGAATCCGGATCTCCCTTGCCTTTGCTGATAAGCACCAACCGTTGTTTCTTCCAGCTCTTGGGGAAGATGCCTTCCTCGAGCAGACTGTTAAACATGTTCAGCAGTAAAAGCGGACGTGTTTGGGCGGTCACTTTGAGGGCTTCTGTGGGAATTCCGTCGGGGCCGGGGGCTCTTCTATTTTGCAGGGACTGCAGCGCTATGCTCAACTCTTCTTCGCTAAATGCTGAAATTTCCTGTCGTTGGGCCAATGTGGTGTCGGGTGGCCTGACCGGATGCGTTGGGAAGAGTGTGTCCACGATGCGCTCCATCTTTCCTTCACTGAGGACAGGGGGTGTCATCTGTGCTCCGAGTTTCCGCGTTACGATCTTATAGCCTAGTCCCCAGGGGTCGCTGTTGACGTCACGGCGGAGATCCTCCCATTTCTGTTTCTTGCTCGAATTGATGGCCCTCTTGAGCTCCGATCTTTGGGCTCTGAACTCTGCTAGAGCATCTTCCATGGGTTCAGCATTTGTTCTTCTTCTCCCCCTAGTGACTATGCGTCGTAGTTGTAGGCATCTCCGGCGTAGCGCAGCTATCTCCTCGGTCCACCAGTACACTGGGTCTCTGTTTCTGTTGGCACCGCTCCTTCGGGGCATTGAGGAGTCGCAAGCGAGCCGAATTAGTTTCATCGTGGCGTCCGCTTTCCTTTCAGCAGGTCCTTGTATTTGGATCACGGCGTCTGCACCTTCCTCGATCACGCCCTTAAAAAGGTCTGCGTTAAACCTGTTCAAGTTCCACCTCGGAGCCCGTGGTTGGTGACGATGATTCGGAACTCGTTGGTTACTTTCCAGATCGAAGACGATGTACTGGTGGTCACTACCTGTGTAATCCTCGATTACTCTCCAGTTTTTGATTTTTGCGAATGTGGTGTTGGTCGCGAAGGTTACGTCTGGGATAGTTCCTCTGTGTCCATGTCTCCTGAAAGTGGGGGTGTCTCCTGTGTTGACTACGTGAAGTCCACGCCTCGCGGCCATCTCGAGTATTTGCCTTCCTCGAGAGTCGGTAGCTGGCATTCCCCACTCCTGTGCTCTGGCGTTGAGATCACCTGCAACCAGGATCTCTCCTGTGGTGTCGACCAGGAAATCCTCCAGATCGCCCAATTTTTGCCGAAACGCGGCAATACTGTCGTTTGGGCTCAGATAGACGCTTACAATTGTGAGTCCGTCGCACTTTACCCACGTGAAGCCTCTTTGTGTGCCCCAACTTTTCATGGGGAATTTTCTTGCATCCAAGACCCAGACTGCAGCTGTTCCAAGCGAGTCCGATATCCAGTTTTTCTCTTTATTTCTATACTGCTCGCTGATGATGGCAACATCTACTTTCATTTCCTCCAGTAGTTTAATTAGCAGGTTGTCCGCGGTTTGACTCCTGTGGATATTTCCCTGTAGAATTCTGGTCATTGTGGGGCCCTTTTCTTCTCCTCATTTTCGAGTGCCTCTCGGAAGACTTGGCACTTACCTGACCCCGGGGCATGGTCCAGAGCGGGTGGTGGAACTTCGAGGTTTGCGCATAGACAGCACTTTGGTGAATTCTTGCAGTCAATCTTCTTGTGGCTCTTTTCTCCGCAGTTGAAGCACAGCCCTTGCCCCTTTCTGTCTACGCCGTTACATTTTGCTTGTTGGTGGCCATAGCCGAAGCATTTATAGCACCGTGAGACCTCTGTTCTGCGTCGGATTCGGCACTGGACCCATCCTATTTTAATTCTCGGGTTCTTCAGCATATCGTAGGCTGCTCGGGCGTTCATATGCACTATGGCCATCTTGAGGGAGCTTCTGTTTTTAGCTGTGACCGACACCTGAATATCAGAGATGAGACCAGCAACTTTTTTTCTGACTGCTTCTTGGACTTCTTCGGCTGTAGTCAGTTCATCCAAGTCCCTGATCTCTAGGGCAATTTTCGGTTCAAGACTGCGGACCGTTGCCTTATCCCCTAGAATTGCTCTTAGGGATTCTCCGAAAGCTGTCTTGTTTTTTGTTTTTAGCTCCGAGTTCTAGAAGAACATCTCCAGTTTTCGTCTGCCGAACTGTTTTGATGATGGTTTCGGTATCATCTGGATTCGCCTTACTCCGGATTTCCCTCAGGATATCGGTGAACTTCGCTGCTCCCTTTGGCTTAATGAGGATAGCTTCGGATGATGATGATGATGATGATGATGATGATGATGATGATGATGATGATGATGATGATGATGATGATGATGATGATGATGATGATGATGATGATGATGATGATGATGATGATGATGATGATGATGATGATGATTTTTTTTTTTTTTTTTTTTTTTGGAGGAGAGAATACGTGATGTACCGTCAAGTGGTAGGCCGTCACCACTTGGTGTGTCCGACTCTCACGGACTAAACTCTCCCCGCTTACGGCCTATAAGCCACCCTGGAACCGCTCTTGGCATTACATCAGGGTGGCGCCGTTTATAAGTCCGTAAAAGGACGCCGTCTTGTTAGTCTTCTGTGGCCTAAGACGTCTGTGCCTGCTGAAACACTTCGCGTGTTCTTTCGTGTCGATGAGGATTTCATCCGTTTTGTGAGGGTATATTTTCGTCTTCCTCTCTCTTTTTTGATCGTAGTACCGTTTCGATAAATGAACATATTTTGTTCCAGGCTTCGGTACTCGTCGTCATCTGGCTTACGGCGGTATCTGGGGTGAAAATGCCTATTTCCGCCTCTAGCCTGTTTCGCTCAGCTTCCCATCTGCTACACATGAAAAAGGTGTGGTAAGCATCGTCCTCCGAGGAGTCGCCATATTTGCAGGCTGCGCTCCCTACTTTGCCCATCTTGTGGAGGTATCGGTTGAAATATCCATGTCCAGTCAGGAACTGAGTTACATAGAAATTTACTTCACCGTGTTTCCGCTCCGTCCATTCATCAATGTTCCTGATCAGCCGCGCCGTCCATCTACCTCTTGTTTCGCAGCTCCATCTTCTCTGCCATTCTTGTTTGCTGAACTGCTTCGCCTCTGCAGTGGCCGATTCCACACCTGCTTCCGTCTTGTTCTCGAACACGTGCTTCCTCTCTGTCGCTAGGATATCGATCGGAGTCACTCCCGCGACGACGAGAACGGCTGGTTCCGACACTGTTCGGTAGGAGCTTGCAACTCGAAGTGCTCCTAGTCTTTGCACTGCTGCAATTTTCTTCCTGTATTTCTCCTGTCTGAGTGCATCGGCCCAAATCTCACAACCATACAAGAGAATGGCATGAGTAATCGACATGAGCAGTCTTCTTTTGTTTGCCGTTGGGCCACCTACGTTTGCCATGAGCCTGCTGAGTGATAAGGTTACCTTAATAGCTCGCTCTGATGCCGACTTTATATGCTGCCAGAACGTTAGTTTGGAGTCAATGGCTATTCCCAGGTATTTTACTGCCGTCTTGCTGGTAATGATTTCGGAGTCTACCTGGAAATCAACGATTGTCGGGATGTATCTCCTAGTCAAGAGGACTATCTCAGTTTTTTCTGCTGCTAGACAAAGGCCATGGTCTTCCATCCAGGCGTGCACGCGTCTCATGACCTGATTAAGCCGTCTCTGTGCGTCTTCGGTATCCTTTGCTGTAATCACCGCACCGATGTCATCTGCGTAACCTACTAGGAATGTGTCTTCAGGCATTTCCATACGGAGTATTCCATCGTAGGAGATATTCCACAGATCGGGGCCTAGTATGGAGCCCTGCGCTGCTCCAGCAGTTAATTCCTTTCTGCGGGGTCCCTCCGTCGTGTCGTACAACAGCTGCCGGTCCTTTAAATAGTCCTTCACCATCCGTAAGAGGTATTGCGGTATCCTGAAGGTGTTTTCAAGGGCGTTCAACATATCAGCCCACCTGGCTGAGTTAAACGCGTTTCTCACATCTAAGGCTGCCAGGACGACGACTTTTTTTGGGTGGTGATTACCCTGATGAGCCATTCGCACGGCCTCTACAACTTCATTGACAGCTCCTATTGTAGAGTGGCCTCTTCTGAACCCATGCTGTCGGTCGGATAGACCACCTCCTCTGTTAATTGCTGCTGTGAGTCGCGGCTTGAGCATCTTCTCTAAAAGTTTTCCCGCCGTGTCTAGCATACACAGGGGTCTGAAGGCTGAGGGGGAATCCGGGTCTCCTTTCCCTTTCCTTATAAGTACTAAGCGTTGCGTTTTCCAGTTCTTATGAAAGATCCCATCTCGAAGACAGTCGTTGAACATGCTCAACAGGAGTTCGGGGCAGGTTCGGGCAATCACTTTCAGGGCTTCCGCTGGTATGCCGTCGGGCCCCGGGGCCTTCTTATTTTGTAGCGTGTTCGCCGCCGCTAGCAGTTCATCTTCGGTAAACGGTGGTCCATTTTGCTGGTGGGTAGTGGGGGTGGGGGCGTCAGGGGGTCTAACAGGATGGGTGGGGAAGAGTGTATCAACTATGTCCAGCATTTTTTCCGCACTCAGTATAGGAGTTATTGCCTGAGCGCCCAGCTTGCGCATAACTACCTTATAGCCCAGTCCCCAGGGGTCATTGTTGACGTCTCGTCGGAGGTCCTCCCACTTCTGTCTTTTGCTGATGTTTATGGCCCTTTTGAGCTCAAACTTTGCATTCCTGTAGTCTGCTAGGACGTCTTCAATGATTCCAACGTGTAATCTCCTTCCCCTCGTGACTTTGCGTCTGAGGTGTAGACACCTCCTTCTATATGCAGCGATCTCTTCTGTCCACCAGTATACTGATTTTCTGCGTCCATTCGAGTTCCTTGATCGGGGCATAGAGGCGTCGCACGCATGGTGTATGAGCCGCATTGTGGCTTCTGTCTTTGACTCAGAAGTACCTGACATTTCCGTAATCGCGTCTTTGCCTTCCTGGATTACGCCCATAAAGCGGTCTTTGTTGAGTCTGTCCACCTTCCACATCGGTGTTCGCCTTTGGTTTCTGTGAGGAGCATGTCGTTCCGCCTGTAGATCGAAGACGATATATTGGTGGTCGCTGCCAGTGTAGTCCTCGATGACTCTCCAGTTATGAATATCTCTGCTTATTGTTTCTGAAGCAAAGGTAACGTCCGGGATGGTTTCGGCATTGCCGGGTCGCCTGAAGGTGGATGTGTTGCCGATGTTCATCACATTGAGCCCTAATCTGGCGGTCATCTCGAGTATTTGCCTTCCTCTTGAGTCCGTAGTAAGCATTCCCCACTCTAGGGCTTTAGCGTTAAAATCACCGGCTAGTAGTATTGCGCCCTCTATTTCCCTTATCGCATCTTCGAGGTCATCTATCTTTCCTCGGAAGTCGCTAATAACTTCGTTCGGAGTAAGGTAGCAGCTGACTATTGTCGCTCTCTCGCACTTCACCCAGACAAAACCTCGTCCTGCTCCATGGTCTTTAATGGGCACTGCTCCTGTGTCCGGGATCCAGATAGCTGCTGTGCCGAGCAGATCCGCATACCAGCCAGGTACGTCTTTGTTTTTGTACTGCTCGCTTATTACTACCACATCGGCCTTAAGGTCTAGTCGAATTTCGGCCAGCAAGTCGTCAGCTGTTCGGCTCCTGTGAAGATTTCCTTGGAGGATTTTCATCATGATGGCATACTTTTCTTCGCTTTATCGAGTGCGTTCTTGAACACCTGGCAGTTTCTGGAACCCGCTACATGTGCTAGCAAGTCAGGTGTTAACTTGAGCTCGGCGCATAAGTAGCACTTGGCGGCTGTTTTGCACTCGACCTTCTTGTGACCTTGTTCTCCGCAGTTGAAGCACAGTCCTTTGCCCTTCCGGTTTGTCCCCTTGCACCCTGACTGTTGGTGTCCGTACCCAAAGCATCTATAGCAACGCGGGATAACCACTCTTTCCCGTATTCTGCAATGAACCCAGCCAATTTTAATTCGAGGACTGCCCAACAGTTCCTTTGCAGCTCTGGTGTTTAGTTGGATGAGAGCCATTTTTTGAGCTCTTCTATTTGCCTTCGTCAAGAAGACTTGAAGGTCCAATGTCGGGTCGTGAACTTTGCATTTGATAGCAGCTCTTACTTCCTCTTCTGTTGTAAGGTCATCCAAGTCCCTTATTTCCAAAGATGTCTTAGGCTCTAGGTGTCTTATGTTTGCCTTTACGCCCAAAATGGATTTTAATGATTTGCTGAATCCATCAGTGCCCTTTGATTTGGCCGTAAGCTCAAGAAGGACATCTCCTGATTGCCTGATGATGATGATGATGATGATGATGATGATGATGATGATGATGATGATGATGATGATGATGATGATGATGATGATGATGATGATGATGATGATGATGATGATGATGATGATGATGATGATGATGATGATGATGATGATGATGATGATGATGATGATGATGATGATGATGATGATGATGATGATGATGATGATGATGATGATGATGATGATGATGATGATGATGATGATGATGATGATGATGATGATGATGATGATGATGATGATGATGATGATGATGATGATGATGATGATGATGATGATGATGATGATGATGATGATGATGATGATGATGATGATGATGATGATGATGATGATGATGATGATGATGATGATGATGATGATGATGATGATGATGATGATGATGATGATGATGATGATGATGATGATGATGATGATGATGATGATGATGATGATGATGATGATGATGATGATGATGATGATGATGATGATGATGATGATGATGATGATGATGATGATGATGATGATGATGATGATGATGATGATGATGATGATGATGATGATGATGATGATGATGATGATGATGATGATGATGATGATGATGATGATGATGATGATGATGATGATGATGATGATGATGATGATGATGATGATGATGATGATGATGATGATGATGATGATGATGATGATGATGATGATGATGATGATGATGATGATGATGATGATGATGATGATGATGATGATGATGATGATGATGATGATGATGATGATGATGATGATGATGATGATGATGATGATGATGATGATGATGATGATGATGATGATGATGATGATGATGATGATGATGATGATGATGATGATGATGATGATGATGATGATGATGATGATGATGATGATGATGATGATGATGATGATGATGATGATGATGATGATGATGATGATGATGATGATGATGATGATGATGATGATGATGATGATGATGATGATGATGATGATGATGATGATGATGATGATGATGATGATGATGATGATGATGATGATGATGATGATGATGATGATGATGATGATGATGATGATGATGATGATGATGATGATGATGATGATGATGATGATGATGATGATGATGATGATGATGATGATGATGATGATGATGATGATGATGATGATGATGATGATGATGATGATGATGATGATGATGATGATGATGATGATGATGATGATGATGATGATGATGATGATGATGATGATGATGATGATGATGATGATGATGATGATGATGATGATGATGATGATGATGATGATGATGATGATGATGATGATGATGATGATGATGATGATGATGATGATGATGATGATGATGATGATGATGATGATGATGATGATGATGATGATGATGATGATGATGATGATGATGATGATGATGATGATGATGATGATGATGATGATGATGATGATGATGATGATGATGATGATGATGATGATGATGATGATGATGATGATGATGATGATGATGATGATGATGATGATGATGATGATGATGATGATGATGATGATGATGATGATGATGATGATGATGATGATGATGATGATGATGATGATGATGATGATGATGATGATGATGATGATGATGATGATGATGATGATGATGATGATGATGATGATGATGATGATGATGATGATGATGATGATGATGATGATGATGATGATGATGATGATGATGATGATGATGATGATGATGATGATGATGATGATGATGATGATGATGATGATGATGATGATGATGATGATGATGATGATGATGATGATGATGATGATGATGATGATGATGATGATGATGATGATGATGATGATGATGATGATGATGATGATGATGATGATGATGATGATGATGATGATGATGATGATGATGATGATGATGATGATGATGATGATGATGATGATGATGATGATGATGATGATGATGATGATGATGATGATGATGATGATGATGATGATGATGATGATGATGATGATGATGATGATGATGATGATGATGATGATGATGATGATGATGATGATGATGATGATGATGATGATGATGATGATGATGATGATGATGATGATGATGATGATGATGATGATGATGATGATGATGATGATGATGATGATGATGATGATGATGATGATGATGATGATGATGATGATGATGATGATGATGATGATGATGATGATGATGATGATGATGATTTTTTTTTTTTTTTTTTTTTTTTTTTTTTTTTTGGAGGAGAGAATACGTGATGTACCGTCAAGTGGTAGGCCGTCACCACTTGGTGTGTCCGACTCTCACGGACTAAACTCTCCCCGCTTACGGCCTATAAGCCACCCTGGAACCGCTCTTGGCATTACATCAGGGTGGCGCCGTTTATAAGTCCGTAAAAGGACGCCGTCTTGTTAGTCTTCTGTGGCCTAAGACGTCTGTGCCTGCTGAAACACTTCGCGTGTTCTTTCGTGTCGATGAGGATTTCATCCGTTTTGTGAGGGTATATTTTCGTCTTCCTCTCTCTTTTTTGATCGTAGTACCGTTTCGATAAATGAACATATTTTGTTCCAGGCTTCGGTACTCGTCGTCATCTGGCTTACGGCGGTATCTGGGGTGAAAATGCCTATTTCCGCCTCTAGCCTGTTTCGCTCAGCTTCCCATCTGCTACACATGAAAAAGGTGTGGTAAGCATCGTCCTCCGAGGAGTCGCCATATTTGCAGGCTGCGCTCCCTACTTTGCCCATCTTGTGGAGGTATCGGTTGAAATATCCATGTCCAGTCAGGAACTGAGTGACATAGAAATTTACTTCACCGTGTTTCCGCTCCGTCCATTCATCAATGTTCCTGATCAGCCGCGCCGTCCATCTACCTCTTGTTTCGCAGCTCCATCTTCTCTGCCATTCTTGTTTGCTGAACTGCTTCGCCTCTGCAGTGGCCGATTCCACACCTGCTTCCGTCTTGTTCTCGAACACGTGCTTCCTCTCTGTCGCTAGGATATCGATCGGAGTCACTCCCGCGACGACGAGAACGGCTGGTTCCGACACTGTTCGGTAGGAGCTTGCAACTCGAAGTGCTCCTAGTCTTTGCACTGCTGCAATTTTCTTCCTGTATTTCTCCTGTCTGAGTGCATCGGCCCAAATCTCACAACCATACAAGAGAATGGCATGAGTAATCGACATGAGCAGTCTTCTTTTGTTTGCCGTTGGGCCACCTACGTTTGCCATGAGCCTGCTGAGTGATAAGGTTACCTTAATAGCTCGCTCTGATGCCGACTTTATATGCTGCCAGAACGTTAGTTTGGAGTCAATGGCTATTCCCAGGTATTTTACTGCCGTCTTGCTGGTAATGATTTCGGAGTCTACCTGGAAATCAACGATTGTCGGGATGTATCTCCTAGTCAAGAGGACTATCTCAGTTTTTTCTGCTGCTAGACAAAGGCCATGGTCTTCCATCCAGGCGTGCACGCGTCTCATGACCTGATTAAGCCGTCTCTGTGCGTCTTCGGTATCCTTTGCTGTAATCACCGCACCGATGTCATCTGCGTAACCTACTAGGAATGTGTCTTCAGGCATTTCCATACGGAGTATTCCATCGTAGGAGATATTCCACAGATCGGGGCCTAGTATGGAGCCCTGCGCTGCTCCAGCAGTTAATTCCTTTCTGCGGGGTCCCTCCGTCGTGTCGTACAACAGCTGCCGGTCCTTTAAATAGTCCTTCACCATCCGTAAGAGGTATTGCGGTATCCTGAAGGTGTTTTCAAGGGCGTTCAACATATCAGCCCACCTGGCTGAGTTAAACGCGTTTCTCACATCTAAGGCTGCCAGGACGACGACTTTTTTTGGGTGGTGATTACCCTGATGAGCCATTCGCACGGCCTCTACAACTTCATTGACAGCTCCTATTGTAGAGTGGCCTCTTCTGAACCCATGCTGTCGGTCGGATAGACCACCTCCTCTGTTAATTGCTGCTGTGAGTCGCGGCTTGAGCATCTTCTCTAAAAGTTTTCCCGCCGTGTCTAGCATACACAGGGGTCTGAAGGCTGAGGGGGAATCCGGGTCTCCTTTCCCTTTCCTTATAAGTACTAAGCGTTGCGTTTTCCAGTTCTTATGAAAGATCCCATCTCGAAGACAGTCGTTGAACATGCTCAACAGGAGTTCGGGGCAGGTTCGGGCAATCACTTTCAGGGCTTCCGCTGGTATGCCGTCGGGCCCCGGGGCCTTCTTATTTTGTAGCGTGTTCGCCGCCGCTAGCAGTTCATCTTCGGTAAACGGTGGTCCATTTTGCTGGTGGGTAGTGGGGGTGGGGGCGTCAGGGGGTCTAACAGGATGGGTGGGGAAGAGTGTATCAACTATGTCCAGCATTTTTTCCGCACTCAGTATAGGAGTTATTGCCTGAGCGCCCAGCTTGCGCATAACTACCTTATAGCCCAGTCCCCAGGGGTCATTGTTGACGTCTCGTCGGAGGTCCTCCCACTTCTGTCTTTTGCTGATGTTTATGGCCCTTTTGAGCTCAAACTTTGCATTCCTGTAGTCTGCTAGGACGTCTTCAATGATTCCAACGTGTAATCTCCTTCCCCTCGTGACTTTGCGTCTGAGGTGTAGACACCTCCTTCTATATGCAGCGATCTCTTCTGTCCACCAGTATACTGATTTTCTGCGTCCATTCGAGTTCCTTGATCGGGGCATAGAGGCGTCGCACGCATGGTGTATGAGCCGCATTGTGGCTTCTGTCTTTGACTCAGAAGTACCTGACATTTCCGTAATCGCGTCTTTGCCTTCCTGGATTACGCCCATAAAGCGGTCTTTGTTGAGTCTGTCCACCTTCCACATCGGTGTTCGCCTTTGGTTTCTGTGAGGAGCATGTCGTTCCGCCTGTAGATCGAAGACGATATATTGGTGGTCGCTGCCAGTGTAGTCCTCGATGACTCTCCAGTTATGAATATCTCTGCTTATTGTTTCTGAAGCAAAGGTAACGTCCGGGATGGTTTCGGCATTGCCGGGTCGCCTGAAGGTGGATGTGTTGCCGATGTTCATCACATTGAGCCCTAATCTGGCGGTCATCTCGAGTATTTGCCTTCCTCTTGAGTCCGTAGTAAGCATTCCCCACTCTAGGGCTTTAGCGTTAAAATCACCGGCTAGTAGTATTGCGCCCTCTATTTCCCTTATCGCATCTTCGAGGTCATCTATCTTTCCTCGGAAGTCGCTAATAACTTCGTTCGGAGTAAGGTAGCAGCTGACTATTGTCGCTCTCTCGCACTTCACCCAGACAAAACCTCGTCCTGCTCCATGGTCTTTAATGGGCACTGCTCCTGTGTCCGGGATCCAGATAGCTGCTGTGCCGAGCAGATCCGCATACCAGCCAGGTACGTCTTTGTTTTTGTACTGCTCGCTTATTACTACCACATCGGCCTTAAGGTCTAGTCGAATTTCGGCCAGCAAGTCGTCAGCTGTTCGGCTCCTGTGAAGATTTCCTTGGAGGATTTTCATCATGATGGCATACTTTTCTTCGCTTTATCGAGTGCGTTCTTGAACACCTGGCAGTTTCTGGAACCCGCTACATGTGCTAGCAAGTCAGGTGTTAACTTGAGCTCGGCGCATAAGTAGCACTTGGCGGCTGTTTTGCACTCGACCTTCTTGTGACCTTGTTCTCCGCAGTTGAAGCACAGTCCTTTGCCCTTCCGGTTTGTCCCCTTGCACCCTGACTGTTGGTGTCCGTACCCAAAGCATCTATAGCAACGCGGGATAACCACTCTTTCCCGTATTCTGCAATGAACCCAGCCAATTTTAATTCGAGGACTGCCCAACAGTTCCTTTGCAGCTCTGGTGTTTAGTTGGATGAGAGCCATTTTTTGAGCTCTTCTATTTGCCTTCGTCAAGAAGACTTGAAGGTCCAATGTCGGGTCGTGAACTTTGCATTTGATAGCAGCTCTTACTTCCTCTTCTTCCTCTTCTGTTGTAAGGTCATCCAAGTCCCTTATTTCCAAAGATGTCTTAGGCTCTAGGTGTCTTATGTTTGCCTTTACGCCCAAAATGGATTTTAATGATTTGCTGAATCCATCAGTGCCCTTTGATTTGGCCGTAAGCTCAAGAAGGACATCTCCTGATTGCGTTTGGCGGACGGATTTTATTTTCGTTTCCGTGTCGTCAGGGTTTGCTTTACTGCGGATTTCTCGCAGGATTTCGGCGTACGTTTGCGAACCTACAGGTTTTATGAGAATCGCCTCGGGTCTGGGTTTAGGCCGTCTCTCTTTCTTCTTTTTGGTCTTCCTGTGAGCTGATGCGGTGCCATTGCCTTGCCTTTGTTTGTTTCTAGGCGTGTTCTGCATACCCGAGCCAGTCGCGTGCGCATCGTTTCTACTCAGCGGGTGTTTTCGATGCCGTGATTGTACACTTATTGGCGAGCCCCGCTTGACTTCTTGCATTTCATCTAGTGTGCTATGCTGTGAGATTGAAGGTCGCGCGGGAATGCTACCGGGTGCTTGCTTCTTCTTTTTCCCGGTTTCCTTCTCAAGAGGGCTTGATGGAGGCCTTTTCTTGGGCTCCGGGTTTGTCGGTGGTGTTGTCTGTCGACCAGCTTGTGTTGGTTGGTCCATTGCTGCCCGTTTGGGGTGCACGTTTGCCTGATATGGGCTCTTAACCTGCAGATGCTTTATGATGTCGAGGGATTCTTCGAGTTCAGCCAGTCCTCTTTTCACCTCTGTACTCATATTTTTTTGCCTTTCTGCAGCTGCTTTCATCCTTTTGATGAGCTCTTTACACTTTTGCAGCTCTTTGTTTATGGTTGTACCCTGCTGAGCGTCTGCTAGCGGTCGTCCATGGTGTTGGAAGCCTTTGGGGGTCCCCACTGAAGAACTTCTGTTGGCTGCCCTGTGGTTTTTAGATTTATCTAGCGCAGGCAGAGCTTGATTAGTGGCTAGCGGCGAACGTGTCACTCGTGAAATCCTCTTAAACGGGTTTACAGCTGCTTCTCTTGTAGCTTTACGTTCTGTGGTAGCCAAGTGTTCCTCTCTCTGAGTCCCTGTTTCTTGCGGGGGCCGAATTTCGGGCTCCAAGGGGGACGCATATTGTTGCCGTGCTTGGGGTACTCTCAGGGGTTCCAAGTTGGGACCCTCCATTTTTCCCCCCCCGTTGCGGCCTAGTTCCGTTGGTAACCCCGGGTTTTCCGGCGAGCGTTGAACGCGCGAGCGCCTTTTGAAGGGGTCTTCAATATCCTTTCTTGTAGCACTATCTACTACTTCAGCCAAGTTTTCCACCGTTGTAGTATTGCAGTAATTGTATATCGACGACTCCGAGCCTGCTCGCTCACTCTCGGTCGCCGGTACTGGGGATCCGACTCCCTGCACCGTAATTTTACTTCTTTGCTGACTTTTCATCCTTGGTTTTTTTCCGGGTTCCTTCCCATAGCCGTTTTTACCTTCAGCCAGGTTTGGTTACTGCCGACCGCTCCGGTTCAGACGCAGACCAGGGAGCCGCCCATTTTGGGTCAGACGCTTCTGGGTTTAATCAAAATGTTTGCAAACACACATAATCCTTCTATATAACTCGGTTTCATCCTTCCGTTATGACCTTACTGCCAAGGGTGGCCCTACCAGGAGACTGTGCTCCAGACAGCATCGCTCATAACATCATTAAGATTACTTCCTCGGGCGGATTTTAGTCGCCTCTTACGACAGGCATGCCTTACCTCAGGACGATTCTAACCCCGTCGCTGCAGGGGGTTTCCTCAGTTTCATCTTTCCGTTATGACCTTGCTGCCAAGGGTGGCCCTACCAGGAGACTGTGCTCCAGACAGCATCGCTCATAACATCATTAAGATTACTCCCTCGGGCGGATTTTAGTCGCCTTTTACGACAGGCATGCCTTACCTCAGGACAATTCTAACCCCGTCGCTGCAGGGGGAGTGATGATGATGATGATGATGATGATGATGATGATGATGATGATGATGATGATGATGATGATGATGATGATGATGATGATGATGATGATGATGATGATGATGATGATGATGATGATGATGATGATGATGATGATGATGATGATGATGATGATGATGATGATGATGATGATGATGATGATGATGATGATGATGATGATGATGATGATGATGATGATGATGATGATGATGATGATGATGATGATGATGATGATGATGATGATGATGATGATGATGATGATGATGATGATGATGATGATGATGATGATGATGATGATGATGATGATGATGATGATGATGATGATGATGATGATGATGATGATGATGATGATGATGATGATGATGATGATGATGATGATGATGATGATGATGATGATGATGATGATGATGATGATGATGATGATGATGATGATGATGATGATGATGATGATGATGATGATGATGATGATGATGATGATGATGATGATGATGATGATGATGATGATGATGATGATGATGATGATGATGATGATGATGATGATGATGATGATGATGATGATGATGATGATGATGATGATGATGATGATGATGATGATGATGATGATGATGATGATGATGATGATGATGATGATGATGATGATGATGATGATGATGATGATGATGATGATGATGATGATGATGATGATGATGATGATGATGATGATGATGATGATGATGATGATGATGATGATGATGATGATGATGATGATGATGATGATGATGATGATGATGATGATGATGATGATGATGATGATGATGATGATGATGATGATGATGATGATGATGATGATGATGATGATGATGATGATGATGATGATGATGATGATGATGATGATGATGATGATGATGATGATGATGATGATGATGATGATGATGATGATGATGATGATGATGATGATGATGATGATGATGATGATGATGATGATGATGATGATGATGATGATGATGATGATGATGATGATGATGATGATGATGATGATGATGATGATGATGATGATGATGATGATGATGATGATGATGATGATGATGATGATGATGATGATGATGATGATGATGATGATGATGATGATGATGATGATGATGATGATGATGATGATGATGATGATGATGATGATGATGATGATGATGATGATGATGATGATGATGATGATGATGATGATGATGATGATGATGATGATGATGATGATGATGATGATGATGATGATGATGATGATGATGATGATGATGATGATGATGATGATGATGATGATGATGATGATGATGATGATGATGATGATGATGATGATGATGATGATGATGATGATGATGATGATGATGATGATGATGATGATGATGATGATGATGATGATGATGATGATGATGATGATGATGATGATGATGATGATGATGATGATGATGATGATGATGATGATGATGATGATGATGATGATGATGATGATGATGATGATGATGATGATGATGATGATGATGATGATGATGATGATGATGATGATGATGATGATGATGATGATGATGATGATGATGATGATGATGATGATGATGATGATGATGATGATGATGATGATGATGATGATGATGATGATGATGATGATGATGATGATGATGATGATGATGATGATGATGATGATGATGATGATGATGATGATGATGATGATGATGATGATGATGATGATGATGATGATGATGATGATGATGATGATGATGATGATGATGATGATGATGATGATGATGATGATGATGATGATGATGATGATGATGATGATGATGATGATGATGATGATGATGATGATGATGATGATGATGATGATGATGATGATGATGATGATGATGATGATGATGATGATGATGATGATGATGATGATGATGATGATGATGATGATGATGATGATGATGATGATGATGATGATGATGATGATGATGATGATGATGATGATGATGATGATGATGATGATGATGATGATGATGATGATGATGATGATGATGATGATGATGATGATGATGATGATGATGATGATGATGATGATGATGATGATGATGATGATGATGATGATGATGATGATGATGATGATGATGATGATGATGATGATGATGATGATGATGATGATGATGATGATGATGATGATGATGATGATGATGATGATGATGATGATGATGATGATGATGATGATGATGATGATGATGATGATGATGATGATGATGATGATGATGATGATGATGATGATGATGATGATGATGATGATGATGATGATGATGATGATGATGATGATGATGATGATGATGATGATGATGATGATGATGATGATGATGATGATGATGATGATGATGATGATGATGATGATGATGATGATGATGATGATGATGATGATGATGATGATGATGATGATGATGATGATGATGATGATGATGATGATGATGATGATGATGATGATGATGATGATGATGATGATGATGATGATGATGATGATGATGATGATGATGATGATGATGATGATGATGATGATGATGATGATGATGATGATGATGATGATGATGATGATGATGATGATGATGATGATGATGATGATGATGATGATGATGATGATGATGATGATGATGATGATGATGATGATGATGATGATGATGATGATGATGATGATGATGATGATGATGATGATGATGATGATGATGATGATGATGATGATGATGATGATGATGATGATGATGATGATGATGATGATGATGATGATGATGATGATGATGATGATGATGATGATGATGATGATGATGATGATGATGATGATGATGATGATGATGATGATGATGATGATGATGATGATGATGATGATGATGATGATGATGATGATGATGATGATGATGATGATGATGATGATGATGATGATGATGATGATGATGATGATGATGATGATGATGATGATGATGATGATGATGATGATGATGATGATGATGATGATGATGATGATGATGATGATGATGATGATGATGATGATGATGATGATGATGATGATGATGATGATGATGATGATGATGATGATGATGATGATGATGATGATGATGATGATGATGATGATGATGATGATGATGATGATGATGATGATGATGATGATGATGATGATGATGATGATGATGATGATGATGATGATGATGATGATGATGATGATGATGATGATGATGATGATGATGATGATGATGATGATGATGATGATGATGATGATGATGATGATGATGATGATGATGATGATGATGATGATGATGATGATGATGATGATGATGATGATGATGATGATGATGATGATGATGATGATGATGATGATGATGATGATGATGATGATGATGATGATGATGATGATGATGATGATGATGATGATGATGATGATGATGATGATGATGATGATGATGATGATGATGATGATGATGATGATGATGATGATGATGATGATGATGATGATGATGATGATGATGATGATGATGATGATGATGATGATGATGATGATGATGATGATGATGATGATGATGATGATGATGATGATGATGATGATGATGATGATGATGATGATGATGATGATGATGATGATGATGATGATGATGATGATGATGATGATGATGATGATGATGATGATGATGATGATGATGATGATGATGATGATGATGATGATGATGATGATGATGATGATGATGATGATGATGATGATGATGATGATGATGATGATGATGATGATGATGATGATGATGATGATGATGATGATGATGATGATGATGATGATGATGATGATGATGATGATGATGATGATGATGATGATGATGATGATGATGATGATGATGATGATGATGATGATGATGATGATGATGATGATGATGATGATGATGATGATGGTGATGGTGATGATGATGTGACAAGATGAACAATTTCAGCAGTGCATGTGACTTGATGACGAGATAAACACTGATATTGATGGGCATGGGAGCACCCTTGCATGGGAGCACCCTTGCAGTTGGGCTTTTGTGGTCTGAGTAGCACCTTGGCGATGTGGATGAAGTCGTAAGCGTCTGTAAAAATCAGATGCTATGGCCGTTTACTTTTGCTGCGCAACTACGGCAGTTCAGCGATGACGTTAAGAAATAAAAGCAGCACCGTAGGTTTACGTTTTCGCAAATAGCATGTGGGCTATGATTGCTGGAATGCCGTTGTACGGCCGATGAGGTGGATGATGTAGTTGATCGATGATGAACTGGCGCTAACGCCAAAGGCAGCCACTTTGTAATAGTGGCTTGTCGATGTAAATGCAGTCGTAGGCGTCTGTGAAAAATCGAATGCTATGGCCGTTTACTTTTGCTACGATGCACTATTGCGACGGTGAAATGATGACAGCACCACGCTTGTCTGCTGGAGTTCTGTTGTATCGTTGCTGTAGTAATCCGGCTCGATTTGGACCAATAAATAATCGAGATTTCAGTTTTTATTTTTTTTTCTTTATTTTTTAATTAAATATTTTAACTCTACGAAATGTTCGAAAACTCTTATGCAAAATTTAATATAAAAAGGTTCAATTAAGGAAATTATTATTTGGACTGGTCTCGTCGACGGATGAAAAAGGTAAGAGCCGGAAAAAGCCGGCGAGACATATTAATATGGTGGACGGCAGTAGCTGATAACAGGGCATCCAACTGTTGATCTTTTTCTTTTTAACGCTAGGGTTTACATGAAAAGGTAAGTTTAATAAATCGGCTTTTTGATACAAACAAAATGAAAAAAAGTTGATACATTCTTCTCCTTTGATGTCTTGGATATCAAAAAATCTTACGTTTATGAACATTCTGTGACTATTTGAAATTGTACTTAAGCATGAGCAGGCCAATTGATTGATCAATCTTTTGCTCACAAGCAGGATTATCAACTCAAAACTGGGCGTTTAATCCGCTAGAAGGTCTGTCAGTAGAGGCACGCCACAAGGTGGTGTCCTCTCCCCCCTTCTGTGGAACTTGGTGGTGAATAAACTACTGACATGCCTGGAAGGGGAGGGTTGCACGGTGATTGCCTATGCGGATGACATTGCTATTGCCGTCTCAGGGAAATACCTCAACACTCTAAAGGAACTCCTTCAAAACGCTCTCAACAAGCTTTCAATTTGGGCAAGAAGCTGTGGGCTGGGGGTTAACCCTCACAAAACCGAGCTTGTCCTCCTCTCCAGGAAATATAAAATCCCTCATATCGACCCACCCTCTATCAACGGTACAAGCTTAACCTTTTCCGACGAAGCTAAATTTCTGGGTCTAATATTCGATAAGAAGTTAAGCTGGAAACCCAATGTACAAGAAAGAGTAAGGAAAGTTACAGTAGCACTTTTCTCTTGCAAAAAAGCCATCGGAAATAAGTGGGGCCTACAGCCCCGCATATCACACTGGCTATACGTATCGGTAGTTAGACCGATCCTGACATACGGGGTGGTTGTCTGGTGGACTGCTCTAGACAAAGCGGTAAACCGTGATAAGCTGAGCAAGGTGCAACGCACAGCTTGTCTGTGTATCTGCGGAGCACTCCGTACGACCCCCTCCGCTGCACTGGACATTTTACTGCATCTAACACCCCTGGATATTTTCAGCAGGCATCAGCTGCCTGCTCCGCTGTCCATTTAAAAGCCACATCACAGTGGATCAATACGAATATTGGCCACTCTATCATTCTGGACTCACATGGGTCCCTACTAAGAAACATCGACTACACTATACCCCAGCTACAGTTCGAAAAGAACTTCCAAATCACTATCCCCTCCAGATCATTCTGGGAGGAGGCTGATTGCACGGAAGATAATTCGATCCACTTTTACACCGACGGATCAAAAACTAGTGATGGGGTCGGAGGTGGTGTTTTCTCAGAAAGACTTAATATCAGTCTCTCTTTCCGTCTTCCTGATCATTGTAGCGTGTTCCAGGCGGAAATCATGGCGATTAAGGAAGTCTTGTCGTAGCTAAAGAGAAACGTGATATCCGCTAAGGACATCCGCATATTCTCGGATAGTCAAGCCGCGCTGAAATCCTTGGATTCAGTCTCTTCAAACTCCATCGTAGCCATAGACTGCCGTTCGTCTCTTGAGGAGATGGCAGAGCAGTTCAACTTTCATCTCTTTTGGGTGCCAGGGCACAGAGACATCCCAGGGAACTGTAGGGCAGACGAACTCGCCAAAAAAGGAACAGCATTATCTCTTCTACCTGATAAAGGTTTCTTAGGTATGCCCATCGCTACCTGTAAACTCATGCTTAAGCTAGCCGCAGTCGAGAGTACAAACCTCAGGTGGACAGGTAGTGATACGTGTCTAGCGACCAAGCATATCTGGCCAAAGCTGGACCTGCGACGCTCTCTGAGTTTGATCTCACTTAACCGACTGCATATTAGCTCTGTCATAGGTGCCATCACAGGGCACTGTCTAATAGGCAAGCACGCATCAAGGCTTGGCGTCTATTCTAACGACTTCTGCAGAATTTGCAGGGATGAGGAGGAGGAGGAGACTACACTTCATCTCCTCTGCACATGTCCTGCACTCTCCCATAAAAGAAATCTCTATTTGGGAGCCTCCTTCCTTAATGAACTCAGTGACTTGGCTAACTCAGATGTTAGAAGTCTATCACGCTTCATTAGAAGCTCCAAATGGTTTTAGCGGGTAGTGGTAGATACTCCCGATCCTAGTGGCATCACAATGGACCTCTTTGGTCTAAGTGTGTTAGCTTTCGGCTAACAGCCACCTCAACCTAACCTAACCATGAGCAGGCCACGTTATGCAGAATAAGTGTGTTCAATAATGCAACAAAGAAGAAAGACGATTGTACTAACGCAGATTTTCGACGTTTATGAAAACACTCTACATCTCGCAACGGATGTCAGCGATAACGCACTCTTCGAGTGCGTTCTATATAAAGACCGGCGAAATGCTATGAGAACCGGCAAGATCTTTGGAGATATTTTGGAGACCGACAAAACAATGCAGCAGATCGCCGAATAAAAATGGGTCCATGGAATTCTAGAAAAGGGCAGACTGAGCAGCAACGACTGCATGTCTAAGTGCCAGAGATCGGTGGAGAAAACCCATTCGATTTCCAAAAAAAGGCAAAGGTTCATAACACCAGCACTACCTCGAATTCCGGATATTACAGGTGTTTTAGTGGGGCCTTGAAAGATAAGATTGTGGTCGCGGTGGTCGATCGCAATGATGTAGATGGAAGAATTTTTCCCGAACATTGAAAGCTGTTAGTCTGCTACGTAGCCTTCTTGAACGATCATCCTAGGCCTCTCCTTTCTCCTCTTATCGCACCCCCCTGCCACGCTCATCAGGGTGATGGAGCTGCGTACGCAACGAGTGCGTACGGTGCTAACATTGTTGGGACATTTTATGTGGAATAAAGGGATTAGGAGAAATCGTCACTAGCTGCGGTGCATCCCACCGGTTGACCGCAAGGTGCAATGACCAAGCTGACCATGGCCTTGACCAAATAGCAAAGCAGACGAAGAGGTTTCTTCCACAGTCTGCGAGGAAACGGAGATTCAATTCCCATCTAACCATTGTGTAAAATAATAAGAGACGATTGTCCGAGTTCTGTTTTCAAACTGAAACTTTATTTTTCCCAATCTAAAATCTAACTTACTTAACACAAAATAATAATGGCACATGTTGCCATAATTTGCTGATGTGCGCGTCGCTTAGTATTACAAAAATGCGATTGCGCATATCGCAATCATTAGCCTAACTGTGCATCTCTTATTACGGTGCAGCTGGCCTTGATGAGTCGAGTGCAATGCCACTACGATTTCTGTTGCGGTGTGTGCACTTGTACGATGTTTGAGTGCAGCTGACCTTGGTGAAGGGTGCAATGCACCTACGGTTCCTGCTGAGAGGCGTGTGTGCTAACTCCTCCCCCTGTTAAGCTCGAGACGACCTCGTTTCGATCCTTTAGGTATTTGATGGCTTCGTCCATTTGTTGTTTTGCAGTTGTCTCTTTTCTTGCTTTATTTTTTTGTCGTAACCATAGTCTAATAGAGATGATCACTCCTGTAATTACAAATATAGCTGATAGGGTTGGAAATGTCGACCACCATAAGGTTGTTTGCCTTGAGACATGTTCTCTTAGTTCTTCGATGTGGTTTGTATTTTTGATATGGATTTTATGTAGGTAAGGTAAGGAAAGCTTTGCTTCGTGTTCCAAAAATTTAATCGCTATTGTTTTGGCCGGAAGTGGTTCTGTATGTATTGGAATCGTGTTGGTGGTGTATGAAGTTTCGTTGATCCTTATTGTGTCTGAGAATGTGATAAGATATGTCCCATTTATTATTATATCCTGTTCATAAAATATTTTAGTCGGTGGAACTTCGTTTAGAATTACTATTCCATCCTCGATCAGTTGTATGTCTGGAAGGTGATATGCGCTTTCTGTTGGACATGCGGCGGTGTTGTTATTTAGAAGGTGCATTAGGCATAGGTCGAACGCAGGTTTACAGATGTGCATCGATGTTATATTTGTGCAGTCCGTTAGCGGCTGATAAGTACTTTTACATTTTGCTGCTTTACTTACATCTAACTTAATTATTTTATTATCATGACTTACAGGATAAATACTTAACAAATTACAAATTTCATTTATTTTAGGTATTCTCAGTACATAATGAATTACATTAGAATTTTGTAAAATCTTTACTTTAGAGGCAGATAACAAATTACTGACGCTAATCGGTATATTCTCAAGATGGATTAAGTCGTTTATTTCAAGATTATCTAAAATGAGCGGATTTATAATTCCATTTTTCGCAAGTACAACTGATAAAACGATATTATTTAAATGAGATATGATATAAATATTTCTATTTAAAAGGCAATCTAAAAGAAGTGATTGTTTATCGAATTTTGAAATTGAGTTTTCCTTGATAGGGTGAATAAATGCATTTATTTGATCTGTGATCTCATTAATTTTCTCTTGTAGTTGAGAATTAATTTCTATCTGTCTATTGTTATTTGCAATTAAATAATTTTCTTTTGTTAGAAGTAATTCGTAATCGCTGTGATCCGGTGTCCCTGCTATAAATTTTAAGGCGGAACCTATAAAGTCGATTGATCTAGTAAATCGTTTGGGGACTTCCAGAATATTAAGGATATTCAAAATTTCCTCCGTTTGTTGTTTAATAATTTCATATTTACTTTGTGCATCGAGTATTTCAGTGAGTATCTCTGTACTCTGCTGAGCCATTAGTTCGTATTCGGTAAGATTAGTGGTGTGTACGATGTACGTGAAATTTTCAAATGTTGCTACTTTACCAAGTGTAATAGGTATAATGTGAGCTGTGCTGTAATCGATGATTCTGGTCGCTGAGGGCCGAAAAAGTGAAAAAATCATACTGGGGAGAAAAAGAAAAAGAAAAAAGGGTATTAACGCAGATTACTTTTATGGATCTTTCTTCCATCTATGAGGACTGTGGTTCCTAAATCTTTTTCTATAACTTTCTCTACAAATATTTTCTGAAACTTGTTTCCTATACGCTTATTTCTTCGTAAGAATACCTTTTCACCAGGCTCGTATGTTTTGGTAGTAGCATTTTCATTGAGACGTTGAAGTGTTTCTTCTTGTGCGGCAATCAGTTTCCTAATTATTTCTTCCTGATCTTGAGGGGGGCAATTATGAATTACATCAATTGGTTTTGCGTTTATTACGGAATGAATACTACTATTATATTTATGGGTTGCTAATAACATTAGATCAGTAGCTTCCCCTATTTGTTGTTGTGCCTTTATACACCTGGCTATCTCTAATAGAGTTGAATGGAATCTTTCGATTTGTCCATTACTTTGGCTGTGGAGAGTAGGAACAAAAAATTGTTCTATTGAAAAATTGTCTCTGAGTAAGCTTTTAATCAAATTAGAGTGGAAACTTTTTTCGTTATCCGTAACTATTATTCTTGTATTTCTGTAGCGGCCTAGTATTTCTAACAATGCGTCCTTAATATCGACGGATGATCGAGAAACTATGGGTTTTACTATTGCAAATTTCGAAAACTTATCTATGCAGGTCAGGAAGAGTTTTTTATCTGTTATAAAAATATCAATATGAAGTATTTCCCCTGAATATTTGGGAATTGGTGTTTTGCCAATCTCTGGCTTAGGCGGCTTCCTTTGATATTTGTTTTCTAAACAGATTTTGCAATTGGTTGCGATTGATTTTAAGACCTTTCTAATCTCAGGAAAGTAATACTCCTCTATAATTTGGTGGAAGTTTTCTTGTGGTGATCTATGAGCGCGATTGTGTTCTGTTATTGCAACCTCTAACTGGTCATTTTTATTTGTTAGATCAATTACCATTTTTTCAGTGTGTAAAAATTTAGTGCCGGGAAACTCTAACAATAAAGTATTTTGTATGTGTGCTAATGTTGGTAGGTCACAACAAATGGCGTTTGTTACGCTCAGATTTTAAATATCTTTCAAACACTTAACTAAGTTTTCGACTGAATTAAAATTTATGGTATGACGTATATGCTTTTGGAACATAACTTTTGTTTGTTTACTGAAATAGTTTGCCTTCGTTAGTATGAATTGATTCTTAAATTGATTTATCGGATACTTTGTAGTCTTAATGGCGCTTGTCAGAGAAATTTCGCTATGTACTGTATTGCTTATTTGCAGTTCTGTTAAATTGTTTACATATTGCCTCGAAAGCGCGTCCGCTACTTTATTTTCTTTCCCTGGTTTATAGAAAAATTTAGGAGCAAATTCTTCAATAAATGCGCGCCACCTTTTAATTTTTGCATTTGGATTCTTATCCGATATGGCGTACGTTAACGGCTGATGATCCGTAAATATATGGATGTCCTTAATTCCATAAAGATAATGACGAAGCGCTTTTAGGGACCAGACAATGGCAAGAAGTTCGCGTTCATTCGTTGCGTAATTTTCTTCAGCTTTTGACAATGTCCGTGATATCATAGTGATAGGCCTCCCGTTTTGGGACAATACTGCACCCAGAGCGCTTGATGAGGCATCCGTTGAAAGTTCAAACGGCTTATTGAAGTCGGGGTAAGAAAGAAGAACGTCTTCAGACGCCAATATTTGCTTTATTCGTTCGAAAGCAAATAGAGCTTCCTCGTCGAGCTCTACCTTAACGGTTTTAGAGTGATTTTTCCCAATGTGCCCGTTATTACCACGAAGATAGTTTGTTAAAGGCTTAACAATTGCGGCATAGTCTCGGATGAACCGGCGGTAATATCCGGAAAGCCCTAAGAATGATCGAAGCGATCGAAGTGTGCTTGGCGTTTTATAGTTTAGAATGGCATGTACTTTGTCTGGGCACGTTTTAATTCCTCTTTGAGATATCGAAAACCCTAAGAATTCGACTTCTTTTCTAAAAAATTTGGATTTCTCTGGTGAAACACGCATTCCTGCGCATTCAAGTTTTTTCAATACGTTTTCAATGTCACGTAGGTGCGCTTGTTCGTTGGGGGAATAAATAATAATATCGTCAACATAGACATGACAGCTTTTGCCTATGTCGTCCCGAAGAATATCATCGATCGCCCTTTGGAAAATGCTAGGTGCATTTCTCAGTCCAAATGGTAATCGACAAAACTCATATTTCCCATTATTTACACTGAACGCCGTTTTTTGTATGTCTTTGCTATCCATCTCAATCTGATGGAAACCTGATTTCAGGTCTAACGTAGTGAAATATTGCGAATTTCCCAAATTAGCCAAAATAACAGAAGTATCCGGTATAGGGTACCTATCAGGCACTGTTTTTTCATTAATTTTCCTAAAATCGATCACCATGCGCAAACGCGGTTTACCATCAATGTCGAAGCCCTTTTTACTAACGACATGAACTGGTGAGTTATAGGGAGAACATGATTTTCGAATAATACCGTCTCGAAGCAAGGTTTTTATTTCGTTATTAATGAATTCTGAAGCGGAGATTGGATACGGATAGCTTCGTGTGTAAATTGGTTCTTTTATTGTAGTACGAATAGTTGCTTTAACATTAGTGTTATAGGGTAATGCCCTATTAGGTTCGGCGAACGCATTAATATTGTTTTCTATTATTTTATGAAATTGATCTAAAATATGTGACGGGATGCGATCTTCGTCCAAAGTCAACGAGTTAACTTGTTTGCAAGAAAAATGTTTTATTTTCTCCTGACCGTTTTTGTGCCACAAAATATTATTTATAATGTCTAGCTTAGCTCCTATCTCTTTCAAGAAATCGTACCCTATAATTGCATCAAATGTGTTAAGGTTAGGAAGGATAAAAAATGTAGATGATTTTCCTAGAACATTAACTTTGCAATATTCCTTTATTATATTCACACCATTAATTGATTTTACTGGAAATGGGGTTTCTACTGTAGAAACTCCTTTTAAGTAAGGTAAATTTTTAATAAAATTTTTGGAAGTTCCTGTGTCTAATAATAATCGCAGCTCTTGTCCATTTACTGTTTTTTTTGTAATAAATGGCAAGAGCGACCTTATCCTAAAAAATTATCCTCGTGAGAATTCGGATTATCTCTTATTTGATCATCGTCACTATAATCATCAAAGGTGTAACTATCTGATCCCATTTCGCTTAAGGATTCTAGCGATGAATCTGGTAAGTGGTTTATTCTTTGAATTTTTCCTAGTCGTGACCGTTTTGAATCCATATGATCACGAGTACGTTTTTCCGCTACACCAGGATTGTTATTTTGATGCTGATAATATTGGTGGGATTGCCCTGCAGCTTTATTGGATTGTTGTAATCCGACATCGTTCTGGAAATTTGTCGGTTTTCTAAAGACCGAGCTTCCAGGGTCTACGCTCATAGGAATTGGTTTCCTAAATTTGTTACTTGAATGACGATTATATTGGTTATTCTGCTGTGGATGTGGGGATTGAGCCAATGTATTCTGCCTTACAGGCCTGCTTGAACTACCGGCCGCAAATGCGCGTGCAAACTCGTAACGTTTATGATTCATTTCGAGTTCTTGTGCGACTGCCAGAGCAGTAGGGAGATCTGTTGGTTTCGATGAGAAAAGAATATCGCATATAGGACGACGAAGTCCGGAGATGAAAACTCTAAGAGCGTTTTCCCTTGCGCGCTCGTTAAGAGCATCAGTAAGGTCAGAGTTGGCACTGTGTGTCATTGTTTGTTTATTAATTATGAGTGTTAGCTGTTTGTCAACTAAGTCGTAATAATCAATAATAGACAAATTGTTTTGTCTTAGAATGCTTAGTTCGTTTTCCAGCACGTGAATCGGCCTTTTATCCGAATAAGTTTGGTCAAGTCTAGATATGATAGCCTTAAAGTTAAGCACTGTGTTAAATGCTGATAATGTGGCGTTGGCATTGCCAGTAATTTTATTTCTGAAGATACCCATAGCTATGTAGTATTTTTCTGATCCCTCTGTATAATAATTTATTGCGAAATGGGCGGCGGTTCGCCATGCTGGGTAAGCAGTACTATTTCCTTCAAATTCGGCTAGTGATTTGAATAAATCAAGGGTAGTATTCCCTGGATCAACAAGAGGATTGATGTAGACTGGGGCGTATGTTTCAACGCGAGGTGCTTGTAGGCGACTTATAGCCGCGGTTAATTCGTCTAACTGGGTGGCGAATTCCTGTCTGGCACTAGCAACAGATGCAGAAATGAGTTCCTGTAGTTGTTCCTGATTCATTTTTCTTAATTTTCACAATCACTTATCTTAGTTTCCTTTTGATATCCAATATTTCCAATATTTCAGAACATTAAATGACTTTTACACTAGTTAATAAACATCTTTCACTTTCGATATCAATTCAATGAGCAATTTATCAAACAATATAACATTTATACTACTCACAAAGGTTATACTTAGACTCACATTAACACTACGTTCATTTTTATAATTATTTATTAATAGTTCAGAATTAATTATTACTACTCCGCACTTTTAAAGGACTTTTATGAAGTTTTTTCTTCCCTTCAACGACTTCTATGAAGTTTTTTTTTCTCTTCAATGACTTCTATGAAGTTTTTTTTTCTCTTCAATGACTTCTATGAGGTTTTTTTCCGGTAAGTTGGGCGCCAAATAATAAGAGACGATTGTCCGAGTTCTGTTTTCAAACTGAAACTTTATTTTTCCCAATCTAAAATCTAACTTACTTAACACAAAATAATAATGGCACATGTTGCCATAATTTGCTGATGTGCGCGTCGCTTAGTATTACAAAAATGCGATTGCGCATATCGCAATCATTAGCCTAACTGTGCATCTCTTATTACGGTGCAGCTGGCCTTGATGAGTCGAGTGCAATGCCACTACGATTTCTGTTGCGGTGTGTGCACTTGTACGATGTTTGAGTGCAGCTGACCTTGGTGAAGGGTGCAATGCACCTACGGTTCCTGCTGAGAGGCGTGTGTGCTAACTTGTACACCGGGCATTCAATCGAATAAAGAAAGTCGTTACAATTTGAATTTGCCTTGTCTTGTTTTTTTTCTATTGTTGCCAAAAAAAACCAACGTCGACTGATCATGCAGTCGACGTTGGTTTTTTTTTGTTTTTGAGTTTTTAAAGGATCCGATTTATTTCTTTCAAATTTAGCTGTTGTCCTTGCGGCAAACATTGGTCTTTCGAGCCGGATCCTTTATAAGGACAATAAAAAGTGTAAAAAAAACAATTTAGACAATTAAAAAAGACATTAAACATATAGTTCTATTGTGTGACAATTGATTAAAGTAGAAGCAAGTGTTCATTTTATCCAACATCCTAAAGTCGTCGCGTTTCGTTCGTCTTCTTGATCCTCGGGGAAGCTGACGTTGGAGAATCTGGTGTAGCGAAGGAGAAATGCTTTCAACAGGTGTGTGGCATTTTTTTAACATTCAATTTAATTTATTGAGCAGTTAACTCAATTACAGATAATTTATTTATCGTGTGTTGTGTGGTGTGCATATAAAATTCAATATGAGCAAGAGCAAAATATGCAATCTCATAGATTCTATTCAGAATGTGTGTATGGAATTACGTGCCGATTATAAGGCTTATTTAGAGCTAGGCGACGAGCGTAAATCGGTGCACATGAATGAAGCTCGTTTGAGTAATTTAGAGAAGTCTTTTGAGGAAGCTCGAGGACTGCATCAAAAAATTGTTGCGGCTCCTACGGAAGATGCAAAAGTTAAATACATGGAAGTCTTGACTTTCCACCATCTTAAGGAATTGTATTACAATTACTCTTCCGAGTTGAAGGCACAATTGCAGATTACAGGAAATAATCAATCACAAGGGTCTTTGAACGCTTCCTTAACGGGATCAACGGTTTCATCCATGGAACTTAAGCTTCCACCAATCAAGATTCCCACATTTTCTGGGTCTTTTCAAATGTGGCCTGAATTTCGAAGCCTATTTGAAAGTCTTGTCAACAAAAATTCATCGATCTCGGATGTGCAAAAGCTTCATTATTTGAAGGCCAATTTAAATGGTGAAGCCGAACGCTTACTGCGAAACACCACAATTGGCGAGGGTAATTTTGATTCGGCTTGGACAATATTGGTTAAACGGTACCAAAATCTACGATTTCTTAAGGAAAATCAATTTAAATTGCTTTTCGACCAACCAAAATTATGTCAGGAGTCGGCAGAGGATCTAAAGCAGCTCCTAGATACTACAAGCGAAGCAAAAAATTCGCTAAAGCACCTTGAAGTTTCGGTTGCATCCTGGGAGGATGTGCTAATCTTCCACACCGTCCAAAAACTACCACTAGTCACTAGAGGTCCATGGGAATCCAACATTTCAGCTTATGTCGATTATCCGACATACAGTATCCTTGAGGATTTTCTGCTTATGAGGTCTCGAACATTAGACATATTAGGAGAATCTTCATCAAATTCAACCAAAGTGAGAAAATCTACTGCAGGTATAGTTCGCTCACATAATTCGACTATTTCCAAATGTTCAATGTGTCAGGGTTTGCATTCAATAAGGAACTGTTTCAAATTTAAGGCATTAAATCCGAAAAAACGACAGGATCTTGTCAAGAGAAATAAGTTGTGTAATAATTGCTTACCCAACGCACATTCGACACAAAATTGTACAAGCATGTTTACGTGCTTCGTATGCAAACAAAAGCATCATTCGTTGCTGCATGCCAACGAGGCATCGAACGCAACGCATGCTATGCAACCAAATCCGACAGGAGCCAGTCAGCAACCTGCTCAACAACCCTCCTCTTCCGTTCAAACTTCACAGTCAGAACAATCAGAGAATGCAACCTCCTCCCACAGAGTAGCTTCTGCACATAACACGTACATAGCCGAAAACAGTCGATTAAAAACTGTTCTTCTGGCTACTGCGCTCGTTAGGGTGGTCACCTCCGTTGGCCAACCATTGCTGCTGCGAGCACTCCTTGATCCTGGATTGGAGGCTTCCTTCATATCTGAGTCTGCTGCGCAACGTTTAAATCTCTCGAAAGAAATGAGCCATGTAAACATACTAGGCGTTGGGGAAACCTACACCGGCGTCGCGAAACACAAGGTATCCCTGACGATATTTTCGAAGGTCAACGACCATTTCAGCTTGCAGCTTAAGGCGTAGTTTTACCTAAGCTTACAGCTGTTCTCCCAATGCAAAATATACGCAGTGTTAACTGGAGTCACCTCCAAAATATTCAGCTGGCTGATCCGACGTTCAATAAGCCAGGCAAAATAGACGTTCTACTCGGCTGCGACGTATAGCCGTCTATTATATTTGAAGGTATTGTTAAAGGCCATCCAGGCACACCTATGGCTCAAAGGACAGAGCTTGTTTGGGTACTCTCGGTTGGCATCTCTACTGACAATCTAAATTCGATCACGTCCTTTCACACAACAACTGTCGTGTCTGAACCTGACCTTCAAGCGATGCTTCTTAAGTTCTGGCAACTTGAAGAGGTAGCAAGGAAGAAAATGATATCGGCAGACGAAGAACAGTGTGAAATGCACTTTTGTAGAACACACCAGCGTCAAGCTGATGGAAAATATATGGTGCAATTTCCATTTAAAGAAGGAAGACGTCCTATGTTGGGTTTTTCTCATAAATCTGCGCTTGTTAGGTATCTGCATTTGGAAAGAAAGTTCCAATTAAACACAACATTTCATGAAGAATAAAGAAGAGTTTTTAACGAGTACAAGGAACCAGGACATATGACGAAAGTAGATCCTTCGTCAATAAAACAAGCTAACTATTATATTCCCCACCACGCAGTGATAAAAGAATCAAGTACTTCGACAAAACTGCGCATTGTTTTTGAAGCGTCTTGCAAATCTTCTGACGGCAAATCTCTCAATGATCATCTTCTTGTTGGCCCACGGTTACAAGATGATATTTTTGACCATATTGCACGGTTCAGAAAACATAAATTCGTTTTTGTAGCAGATATTGCTAAGATGTATAGGCAGATCTGGGTCCCTTCGGAAGATGCCGTCTATCAACTCATCTTATATAGAAATGCAGAAGGCGAAGAAGTCAAGACGTTCCGGCTCAACACCGTCACATTCGGCACTGCCGCGGCCCCATATTTGGCGGTTCGTACGTTACAACAGCTGGCTGCAGACGAACGAGAGGACTACCCACTGGCATCAAAGATTGCAATCGAAAATTTCTACGTGGACGATGTCATGCACGGCGCAGACTCAGAAGATAAAGCCCTGGAGATGAAACGCCAACTGACGACTATGTTGAATCGAGGTGGTTTCCCATTACGAAAATGGGCCAGTAATAGTGACAGATTGTTGTCGTCAATTCCAGATGAAGATATAGAGGTTCACCTCCCGCTACCATTCGACGAAGGCAACACAATAAAAACGTTGGGAATCCAGTGGCATCCGGGTAAAGACATGTTCTCAATTAAAATAAGTATTCCAGGGGCAAAGAGGACAACTAAGAGAACAATTTTATCCGATATAGCACGTCTTTTTGACCCAATGGGTTGGATTTCTCCTTGCGTCATTGTCGCGAAAATCCTAATGCAAGATATTTGGAAACAGGATCAGACGTCGGACAGTGACCTCTCACCTACAATTACTTCCGCGTGGCATAATTTTAAAATGGAACTCAACTCGGTTAGTAATATCGAGATCCCTCGCTGGATAAATACTACTAACGACTCTCTACTGGAAATCCATGGATTCTGCGATGCCTCCGAAAAGGCATATGCCGCAGCTGTGTATGTACGAGCCATCAATGGAAGTACAACCAAAACAACACTTCTTTTCTCGAAAACTAGGGTCGCACCCCTCAATAATAAGTCGTTGGCAAGCCTGGAGTTATGCGGAGCACTGCTGCTAGCGCAATTACTAGTGCACACCATTCAAACGATGGAACTCTAGAATGCCAAAATCTATGCGTGGTGTGATTCTGAAATAACACTCGCACGGATCAAAACTGCTCCATACATACGCACCACATTCGTCGCAAACCGAGTCGCAGAAATCCAAGAGCTGACAGATCCGAATTGCTGGAATCACATATCCCCTCTAAAGACAACCCAGCAGATATAGCATCAAGGGGGCTTGCGGCAAGGGATCTTCTAAACAACCAGAAATGGTGGCATGGTCCTGAATTTGTACAAGTCTTTGACGAAGAAAGGCATCCGCCGTACACAATTCAAGCCACTACGCTCGAAATGAAGGCTTCAGAGGTTACAAGGGTGAGAAATGAGCTAATTGCATCTGCGTACCCCATACAAACTATCTTTCAGCTCTGCACTCATTTCACAACTTTTGTACACAACGAACTTTTTACACGGTACTCTACCTTACAGCGTTTAGTGCGATCAACAGCGTATTGTCTACGTTTTACTAATAACTCGCGAATAAACTCCAAGCGTTTATCAGGTTCGCTTTCAGCCGACGAAATTTCATCAGCTCGAATGCGATGAATCATCATCGTTCAAAAGGACCTTTTTCCTGAAGAGATTTCTAAGCTATGCAACATCGAAACCGTGCACAAAGGAAGTAAACTGGCAACCATCGATGAGATGGGGATATTACGAGTTGGAGGCCGATTAGACAACGCGGATTTACCATATGCCCAACGCCATCCAATAATATTACCTTCACAGAATATTCTCACTAAGTTCATAATTCATGATGCCCACATCAAATCGCTACATGGCGGTCAACAGCTCATGATGGCTACACGCCGAGCCGAGTATTGGATACTGCAGCTTAAAGTGAACGTTGAATATTGCATTCACAAATGCATTAAATGTTTCAGGTACACAGTCATGCAACAAAAAATGGGTGATTTACCCGCGCCGAGAGTCAACCAGGCTCGTCCGTTTGAAACGTGTGGAGTGGATTATGCCGGCCCGGTTCAACTTAAGGCATGGAAGGGCCGTTGCAGCAAAATCACCAAAGCGCAATTTTTGTTTGCTTCTCTACAAAAGCGGTTCATTTAGAGCTTGTGAGCGATTACACCACCTCAGCCTCGCAGCATTTAAACGCTTCACCGCGCGCCGTGGGATCTGCAGGAACATCTACAGCGACTGCGGAACCAACTTCCAAGGAGCAGCGAGAAGCCTTGACACAGTAAAGTCGCAGCTGTCGAAGCAATGGTCTGATGAAATCGTGATGCAATTGCAAGCAAATGGTACTACCTGGCACTTCAATCCTCCGGCTGCCCCGCACTTTGGTGGTCTTTGGGAAGCGGGCGTGAAGTCCATGAAATATCATTTAAAGCGAATCATTGGTCACTATACCCTTACATTTGAGGAATATTCAACCGTATTAACGCAGGTCGAGGCTTGTCTCAATTCACGACCTCTCTGTCCAATAAGCGAAGATCCTGAGGATTTATCTATTCTGACACCAGGACACTTTCTCATAGGCACATCTTTAAATACAGTTCCCGAAAAGGACCTAGCTAGCACCCCGTCCAATTACATGGATCGATGGCAGCTCATGCAGAAAATTAAGCAGGATTTTTGGAACAAATGGAAGTCTGAATACCTTGCGCGGCTCCAGCAGAGGCCAAAATGGCTTACTTCAAACCTGAAAATCAAAGTGGGTTGTTTGGTTCTCTTGCCAGATGTGTTGGTTTACAATGAACACACCCCATTAAATACCGGACCTTTCTTGTACAACTTACAACTTACTTCGCTTACAACACACACACTTGTTGATTGTTTTTTTTCTTTCTCCAAACACGGTGTGGTTGTTTTTTGCGTCTTTCTTATTATTCTGAATAAATACTTTTTACTTTCTTAAATCAATCCGAACTTTATTTATTCATCTGCTAACAGGGTTATGGGCCCAGTAGTAAAAGTTAAAAGTGGATTAGAGTATTTTAAAGACATTTTAAAAACCTGTTGTTCCGCTGTATATGCGAAGAAGTTTTTTGTGTGGAAACTTTGTTAATCGTGTTTTGGAAAATGGCGGATGAAAAATTTTCAATCCCGAAATTAAATAATACAAATTGGACAGTTTGGAAATTTAGAGTGGAAAGTTTCCTGTCTCGAGAAGATCTATGGAAAGTAGTTGAGGATGATCTCCCAGACGAAAATTCGAGGACAGATGTGTGGAGGAAGGAAGACAGGAAGGCGAAAGGTACAATTATTCTTTTTCTCAGCGATAACCAATTGCCTTTGGTGAAGAACTGTCGACATGCAAAAGATGTCTGGACTACACTTCAGAATACTCACGAAAAAATTTCGAGATCTGTTCGTGTGTCACTTCTCAAGAAGTTGTGCTCAACAAGATTACAAGAAGGAGGAAATGTTGAGAAGCATCTGTTTGATGTCGAGGAGTTATTCGATCGTTTGGCTGCTGCTGGACATGTGTTTGATAAAGACACAAAAATCTGTTAGATCTTGCAAAGCCTGCCTGATTCATTTGAGCATTTGGTTTCGGCGCTAGACAGTCGTTCGAATGACGACATGACATTAGAATTCATCAAGTCAAAATTAATCGACGAGTACCATCGAAGGCTGGAGCGGGCTGGTGAGTCTTTTAAGCAGGAAAAGGCAATGAAAACCGAATCGAATCGCAGTGTGGAAACTAGAACTTGTTTCCATTGCAAAAAGCCGGGACATCTACGTTCAAGTTGTCGTTCTTATTTGGCAAACAAAAGGGGCAGTGGAAGAAAAAGAAATCCTAGTACAAAGGTCACAGAGGAAACAAATATAGCGTTTGCTGCAGGTCGTGATAAACCAGGGCTTTGGTTAATCGACAGTGGTGCGAGTTCGCACATGACAAATGATAAACATTTTTTCAATTCCTTAAATGAATCTGACGGTGCAAGCATTGTTTTGGCTGACGGAAAACAAATATCATCAGCTGGTCGCGGAGAAGGTGTAATTGTTGGCGTTGACGACAATAAAAGACGTGTCAGAGTCACACTTCAAGATGTTTTATTTGTGCCGGATTTAGGAGGAAGTCTAATGTCAGTGAGCAAGCTGGCCGAAAATGGTTTTTCTGCTAGGTTTGATAAATATACCTGTAGCATAAATAATTCTGAGGGAAAAGTTGTTTTACTGGGTAATCGATGTGGAAATCTTTACCATCTTCAAGTTCTGGAACAGTCATCAAAAGCTTTAGAAGGAAAACATCATGTTAATTGTCAACATCAATGGCATAGACGTTTGGGTCATCGAGATACTGCGGTGTTAGAGCGGATGATGAAGGAACAGTTGGTTTCTGGATTAGATGTACGAAACTGTGGGCTGCAAGTTGTTTGCGAGTGCTGTTTAAAAGGAAAACTTACTCGAACACCATTTCCTGGAATAGTTCATCAAAAATCGAACAAATTATTGGATATAGTACATACCGATTTATGTGGCCCTATGAGAGCACCAACACCAGCTGGAAATAGGTACCTGATGACTATGATAGATGATTTTAGCCGTTATACAGTGGTTTATCTATTGAAACACAAATGGGAAGCAGCAGACAGAATAAAACAGTACGTTCGTCAAGTTCAAAATCAGTTTGGACGAAAACCAGTCGTCATACGATCTGATGGAGGAGGAGAATACGACAATAATAATCTACGAGATTTTTACATTGCTGAAGGTATCAAGCCGCAGTTCACTACTGCATATTCTCCCCAACAAAACGGTGTTGCTGAACGCAAAAACAGATCTCTCATCGAAATGACAAAGTGCATGTTAATAGACGCTGGGTTGGAGAAACGATATTGGGGTGAAGCTGTGCTTACGGCAACTTATATTCAAAATCGTTTGCCATCAAAGTCAGTGGATAAAACTCCGTTTGAACTCTGGTATAAGAGGAAACCATCTCTGAAGCATATACGGAGGTTTGGCTGCGAAGCTTATGTGCATATACCGGATGTTAGACGTGCTAAACTGGACTGCAAAGCTAACAAGCTAATATTTGTCGGATACTCTGATCAACATAAAGGGTATCGTTTTCTTGATCGTTCAACTATGAAGATTACCATCAGTCGAGATGCTCATTTCCTAGAAAGTGAAACACGGACAGCTGATATCGGTGTTCCAGACTCTAATATGGATATTGTGTCTGATGAAGTTCAAATCCGTTCTATCCCTGAAGGGGAAGTGATTCCAACGGAAAGTTTTGATGTTTCTGTTGATGACGAGAGTTCGCGAGAGGACGAATTTTTCGGATTTGAAGAAGAATTGCCATCCGAGGATGAGGAAGAGCGAACTACGACAAGGCGTTCCGAGCGAACTACTCGTGGAGTACCACCAATTCATCTTAATGAGTACGTAGTAGGCAGTGCATCTCTAGTTTTGGATGAACCGAAGGACTACAAGGAAGCAGTTCAAGTACCTGAATGGAGAGAAGCAATGAACGAGGAGATGAAGTCACAACGACGTAATCATACGTGGGATCTCGTAAAACTTCCAGAAGGCAGAAAGGTTGTCGGCTCGAAATGGGTCTATAAAATAAAAAGAAACGAGCAGAACGAAATCACAAGGCATAAGGCCCGAATTGTCGCGCAAGGATACACGCAAAAGTATGGTGTAGATTACGACGAAGTCTTTGCTCCTGTCACGAAATTAACAACTCTAAGAACTTTTTTGGCTGTTGCTGCAAAGCATGGAATGCTGGTCAAACATTTCGACGTCAAAACTGCCTATCTTCATGGAGTTGTCGAAGAGGAGATTTTTATGAGACAACCACCTGGCTATGAAATTTCCGGAAAAGAAGGGTTAGTCTGCCGATTAAATAAGAGTATTTATGGACTTAAGCAATCGGCACGCTGCTGGAACCAGACATTACATAACTTTTTGTTGAAGCTGCATTTTAAGGCATCGGCTGCGGATCCATGTTTGTACATCAAAGATACCGGAGGCAAGAAGGTATTTCTACTTGTTTATGTAGATGACTTGCTGGTGGGAAGCATGGATGAAGGTGAGATTATTACGATTTATAACGAACTTCAAAGAAAATTCGAAATAGTCAACCTGGGAGAAGTGCGGTATTTTCTGGGAATGGAAATATATCGAAAGGACAACGTTTTTGAAATACATCTGAAAAATTACATTAAAAAGCTACTTAAAAGTTTTGGTATGGAGAACGCTAAGGTTTCTAACTCACCGATGGACCCTGGTTATATGAAAGCTGAAGATAAGACCGCTTCATTAGACAGCAGCACAATATATCGAAGTCTAGTCGGCGCATTGTTATATTTGGCTGTGAATGCTAGACCTGACATATCGGCAAGCACTGCTATATTAGGCAGAAAATTTCAAAATCCTACGGAAGCTGATTGGATTGCTGCAAAAAGGATCTTACGTTACCTAAAAGGGACTATCGACTACAAAATATGCATCGGCGGTGCTGAGGAGTGGAAACTAGTTGGTTATTCGGATGCAGACTGGGCTGGTGATCAAGCTACTAGGAGATCAACGTCTGGATACGTGTTTTTATTTGGAGAGTCTCCAATTTCGTGGGCTAGTCGACGACAAGAATGCGTTACACTTTCATCGATGGAAGCTGAGTACGTGGCCCTCAGTGATGCCTGTCAAGAGGTAATATGGCTACGAAAACTACTGCGAGATTTTGGCGAGATTCAGCGCGAACCGACATTGATCAACGAGGACAACCAGAGCTGCATAGCATTTGTTAATACTGAACGTATCAGTAGGCGATCAAAGCACATAGAAACTAAGGAGCGTTTTGTTCAAGATCTCTGTGCAAATAATGAGATCGAATTGAAATATTGTTCAACAAACGAGATGATGGCAGACATTTTCACCAAACCTCTGGGACCGATCAAACAAAGGAGCTTCTGTAAGCTGCTCAAACTTGATGGGAGTTAGGCGATTGTTCATTGAGGAGGAGTGTTGGTTTACAATGAACACACCCCATTAAATACCGGACCTTTCTTGTACAACTTACAACTTACTTCGCTTACAACACACACACTTGTTGATTGTTTTTTTTCTTTCTCCAAACACGGTGTGGTTGTTTTTTGCGTCTTTCTTATTATTCTGAATAAATACTTTTTACTTTCTTAAATCAATCCGAACTTTATTTATTCATCTGCTAACAAGATGAACAGTCGCCTCCTACACTTTGGCGACTTGGCAGAATAGAAGCAACGCATCCAGGAACGGATGGAAAGATCCGTGTCGTCACTGTCAAGACGGCAACAACTCTAAAGCGCCCTATAGCCAAACTGTGCCTTCTGCCAATGGCCTACGAATAAACATCATTGACATACACGCACACATACCCACACACATTAATGAAATACACTTTACAATTTTTTATAATAATAATTAACCTATAACCTAATTTAATCACTATCTCTAATCTTCGTTGCCACACACCATTCACCGAACCTTCCACTTTCTTTTTTTTCATGTACTTACGTCGAGTATCACCAGAAGAAGTCATCACGCAACATACATCTATATCCGAATGATGCAGTTTACCCCATGCATCAAATTCATATCCCAAGAACAATTACTACCGATGAATCCTGAGGACAATTCTTGATGATGGATATCCCTTCCTGGGCCCGGCAGGATGTTGCGAAGCAACATGGTCCAAACCATGGATTTTTCTGAATTCAAATAAATTCACTAGAATTGCAAATTGCCGTCGGCAAAACACAAGAGTCGCGAGCTATGCGAATAGACAAATAAAGGAGAGAACAAAAAACAGTGAAGAAATTTCCATATTTTGTGTCGCCCAGTACTCTACACTCTTCTCCACAACCAAAATCAAACGACTATCACGTCTTGGAGACGACCTAGAAGAAGAAAGGGAGAATGAAGAAATCGATGTTTCTCCTCTTATCGCACCCCCCTGCCACGCTCATCAGGGTGATGGAGCTGCGTACGCAACGAGTGCGTGCGGTGCTAACATTGTTGGGACATTTTATGTGGAATAAAGGGATTAGGAGAAATCGTCACTAGCTGCAGTGCATCCCACCGGTTGCCAAAATGACCGCAAGGTGCAATGACCAAGCTGACCATGGCCTTGACCAAATAGCAAAGCAGACGAAGAGGTTTCTTCCACAGTCTGCGAGGAAACGGAGATTCAATTCCCATCTAACCATTGTGTACACCAGACATTCAATCGAATAAAGAAAGTCGTTACAATTTGAATTTGCCTTGTCTTGTTTTTTTTCTATTGTTGCGCATGATCAGTCGACGTTGGTTTTTTTTTGTTTTTGAGTTTTCGGATCCGATTTATTTCTTTCAAATATAGCTGTTGTCCTTGCGGCAAACATTAAGAGAAACGTGATATCTGTTAAGGCTATCTGAATCTTCTCTGACAGTCAAGCTGCGGTAAAATCCCTACATTCTATCTCTACAAATTCCATCTCTTTTCTCTATTGTGGGAATGCTCGAAGAAATTACCGATTAAAATGAACGATACCAGAAGATTCGGTCGTCATAGAATCAACTAAATAACGTTAAACATTTTTCCATTATTATACTTCAATTAAATCTTTTCTATTTATCTCGATTTCACAAATTGTTTTGATTTTTCAGTTGATGTTTCAGCTTTTACTACAAAAGCGTTCCTTTACTTTTACATAATTTCTACAATATCTAAAAGAATTTATCCCACAACTGCCACTTTACTGTTAACATCTATAGGTCTCTCGGTTTTGGATCATATTTTTTAATGAGGTCAATCAAATGCCGGCGTTATTGCATTTCTGCGATCCAGAAATTTTTAGCAATACCTCGCTTAGCTCACATGTCGCCTTTTACGACAAGCGCTGCAGTGATAGTATCAAACAATTTTGTAAAAAAGATGAAAACCATGGCAGTGTTCATATGCATTATGTACATACCATTACAAAAATGACCTGCTTTTTTTAATGAAACAAAATGGTTATTATCAAATAATTATTACTTTTATTGACGAACATTTTAAGCTGTTTCAAACAAAATAAAGTGCTTCGCACAATTTTAAAAGGAATCATATAAAATTGCAGTTCGATAAAATTGATGGTGTATGTATTTATATATCATAGTACATATATATATTTATGATTAAAAGACCTAATATAAAGGTTCATTCATAATCGAAGGAAAACATTTATTTTTAACAGAAACCCAGTTTTGATAGTATATATTTTTAAAAGGAATCGACACTGATAAAAATCAGACCTCCATAGTTTATTATTTCAAATATTGTTACCGGAAATTGAATGATTTGTATGGAACAGCTAAACAGAATAAAATGCATCCGTATAATAATAATAATAAAAAAAAACTGTGTGATGAATATATCGCTCGAAATATGCAAAGAATACAATTTTATTTTTATTTAATACATCTGTGAAGGGATTAAACTAATTGATAGATAGAGCGGGAAAATCAATAAAAAGTGGCGAAGGGACCTACACATCTGGTTATTTTTTACGGCTTGTGCTGTTTTCCTTTACAAATATTTATATCATCCATATATCTGTTTTTCAAAATAAAAAGTACGTTTCTGATTTTTTTCCTGTTATTTACTGCTCTTCTTCACCCAGTTCGTGCTTTATCTTAGAGAAATCAAATTCTTCGCCAGTTCCACGTTTAAAGATATCCAATACATCTAAGCAAGTTGTCTCAAAATGTGTTGTTGCGTCATACGATTTTGAAATAAACACTTGTGAACCAATTCCATCATTGATTGGCTCCAAATAATCAGAGATCGTTACAAATTTTTTTGTAATTGGCTCGAATAGATCAAGACCTGGTTTGATTTCGTTTTCTGGGTTTTCGGTTTCGACAGTAGTCGACACCATACCAAGGAACCAGCCTTTAGCAGCTACCTGATGTGTGTAGCTCACTAACGAAACGTAGATGTCAGACTTACGACCAACTTGTTTCTGCGGAATGATTATTTGAGTAGATAGAGCATCTTTGGTGTTGGGAATTGGATGATCCAAAATACAAATGCATCGGATGACTTGTCCAGTTTTGTGAACCTAGAATAAAATAAAATCCAATCGAACAGGTTTTTTCTTTCCTCAGTGGGTATAATAAATGTTCTTACCTTATCCGGAACATAGCTAGGATCACAATAAACTTGCTTGCACTTGGCTACCTCATCGCCGGAACGGACGCCAACCACCTTACCATCTTCGCCAAGAACGATTTCATCGATTGGCTTATCGAGCATATACGTTCCACCGTAAATAGCAGATAGACGTGCAAAGCCTTGGGGCAATTCGCCTAAGCCGTACATCGGATAAAGGTATGGAGATTTACCATATCGAGCCAATGAATCTGAGTACAATTTAATACGGCGTATTGTATTCACAGCTGGTTCATTGAGATATTCATCGTCGCGGAATAGCGCCAATGCATGACCCGTAAAGTCTTGGGTGTTTCTATCTAAACCAAATTTGTCATAGAGGCTTTGCATATTCGACTTTGGGTCGAAATCTTTCCAAGTTTTCGGATCATCTTCTTTAAAGTCTTGCACATAGACTAAGAAATTGCGAAAACGCCTTTTTTCAAACATACCTGTAAATATAAATTTTGTTAATTACTAGAAAGTATTTCAACTATGTTTTGTATATTAAAACATTTGTAAAACCGAAACGTTTGCTTGATTTGGATAGAAACAGTTCCCCAATTAAACAAGACTTATTCACAAGATCAGCTTAAACAGGAGCACAACCATTTTCAAAATAGCGGCTCAGAGAATCAGACATGCCCAGGAAATCCGTTCGCCAAAGTTCCTCAACAATGCTCAAGGGCTGTTTCTTGTGGTTGACGAAAAAATACTAAATATTGGGAAACAGTATTGTGAAGGACTTCTAAATAAACAATTTCATTTGATGTACTTTCCAAAAACAGTTCCTATTAACAATTGGGCCGGACGATATACCCTCTTAGTTCTGGAAAAAGATGAGACACATCAAGGGCTATTGCTCATGATTTTCATCTCCAAACTGATGAAAAGCGATCCAGCGCCTAACCAGTGGAGGGAAAGTTACCTTCTCCTCTTGTACAAAGGAAAATGTGCTATGTGAGACTGTGATAATTACCGTTCATCAATCTGATGATACACACCAGGAAGATCGTTGAGCGGGAATCAGATAGCCGCTTGCGGAAAATAATACGGTTACCTGGTGACCAGTTTGTCACAGGTAAATCAACCACAGATGCAAATCGAAGTATAAGCATCGTGATGGAAAAACATAGTGATTCCTCAAAAGATTTGCAGTGTTGGTTCATTTTGAAAAGGCCTTTGATAGACAACCAAGAGATCTGGGTGGCGCTAAAACAACGAGGTGTTAGAGAAACCTACGAACAGCAGATTATCACGGAAATGGTATTAGGGAGTAAAAAAAAGATCTATGCCCGTCAGAGTCAACGAGGAGTTCGCAATCAGAGGGTGTATACCAGGGAAGCGCCTTAAGTCCCTCGATATTTATTACAATTCTTGATTATCTGGTTGAAGGAAAAGTGACGGACTCCAAACATCAGTTATTCGAAGAAAAAAAACAGAATACTTGTGCGGCCCATTCTGACTTACTCTACTCCAGAATTTATATGAATGCAAGTTTTTTTTTTATAATGTACAAGGATTTTTTAATACTCTTACAATGTATTAGCTTATATGATGCCGATGCACGTTGGTTTTGAGTGTTTGTAGATTATAATGTAAAGGAAAAATGGAGCGGGGAAGAGAATTCCACATTCGTGTTGTACGACTCAGGAAAGATTCTTTATATTTCACGGTACGTCCGAATACAGGCTTTGGGTGAACTGATCCGCATTCATTTTACAGCGGGTATTGCGGTTGAAATGTTCTAAGGGTTGAATGCAACTGGCTATTTCGTTTCAGCACTTATGGTGGAAATAACGAGATGCCTCCTGTCTCTCGTTATTTTATCATTATTGCGACGAAGACCAAGATAGTCTATCTTCGCCAAGGGTGGCATTGGTGCGATGGTACTGTATTCACTAACTGATTGGCAGGTCGTGCGTTCGAATCCCTGCCAGGACCATGATTTTTAATTGAATTCACATAAATAGAGATCTCCCTAAGAAATTTAGGCGCCACCCGTGGAGAAAAAAAAACTAAGCACCAAAACTTCTTTCCTATCCTCCTATTCTTTCGAATAGTAAGTAACACCTAAAATCATGCAATACAATATGTGCTTCATTGCTAGGTGCTGCTTACTGTTCAACAAAAAATGCATGCGCTGTGTTTAACACTATAAGGGTACTGTATCTACACAGAAAAACAAAGTCCCTTTAGCGTAAGCGAATTATAAAAAAAAAACAATGAGTTTTATCGCGCGTTTTGGATCCATACCGACTAGTTGAACGGTTCATAGGACGAATATCGCAACGAGGATCGATGCAAATTACAACTTAAGAAGTGTCAGAGAACGAGAACCACAAGAGGACAAAGAACTATCTACTATACGGGATTCCAAAGATTTAACAGTCTACTACCAAAAATTCAAAATGAAACAAATCTTTTTGCATTTAGAAACTTGTAATTTTTTTTAATATGTTAATCAGGGCTATCCGAGGTACAGTACCCCATTGCCTCACAGTACCTCATTGCCTCAATTCTGCTATCGCACTACAAATGAGGCAATGAGTTATTCCTTACTTTTACCTCATAAGTCCCATGTCCCAAACAAATGAGGCAATGAGTATGAGCTATGCGGATTCACTCTATTCATTACTTTTACCTCAATGTCACAGTCGCAATACCCCAACTCCATTGAAGTGTTATCTATATTGTATTGAATATCCTCCGCCTCCCTCAAAACTCAAATGAAAGGAAAAGAGAAAGAGACGCTATTTGGATCTCTGTGTGTACTCTTTTTAAATGAGTTTAACTGCAGGAAATAATAGGTCCGTTCGCGAACTAATATGCAAACGTAAATTTATATAAACTTTCGTGCAAAACTACACAAACTCGTTCGCGTACTGAGAAAATGGTAATAAAAAGATGAACGAAAGAAAAATGTACTTTCGTTCATTTTTCTTCACACAGAATTTCAGCTGGCAAGAAAATGAAAACTGTCAAATGATGAAATCCTATGAGTTTGCCAGCAAAAAAAACAGCTGTTGCTTCCAAGCCAAACTAAGATGTTTTTTCAACTTTTTACACAAAAGCGTTCGCGTACTTTTCTTAGAAATGAGAGGATTCTCTCTCGATTTTGGAGATTTGACATTTTTCATTTTCCTACACATAAAGTACGCGAACGGACCTAATGTAAATGTGTGAAGTCGTGAGTAATTTTTCGTGTGCTTGTATTATTGACATGACATTTTATTTTGTGCTCTTCGATGTGAGTTTGTAAATTGTAACACATTGGAGAGGTGGTACAAAATGTATTTTTGAGGTGTTGGGACATTTAGATCTTTTGTATGGGACATTTGTACCACTTCATGTATGAGTTACCCAACACTAGTAGTATGTACCTACATATAAGTCGTCACATACACAACTTAATCATAAAATTCACAGGTACCAGGCTCATCCAATTCCTTAATTAAAAAGAACTTATGAATTAAATAATCTTTAAACCACAGGCCACAACTAGCTAAGCATAAGCCAACACTAGCTTATGAATTAAATAATCTTAAAATCTTAAGCCACAACTAGCTTATGAATTAAATAATCTTTAAACTTTAAGCCACAACTAGCTTATGAATTAAATATTTCTTAATTCAGAAGCCGATTACTGACTTGAGAATTGAATTGAGGGTTTAAGCTTTTGCAACCCCGGTATCAACAGTGACTTGTTGTCCTTTTCGGTAGACAGGCGTTTGGTTGTTGACAGCTTATACTCGATAAGTCGTTATAAAATAAATAAAAGACAATCATATAAGTAGTAAAAACTTCCAATGATTTATTGATCAAATACCAACCATAAAATAAAACGAAGGGCCAAAGATCAATTCTTAAAATAAAAAATTGGTCCCTTCTATATGAATAGTTGTGGAATAAAATATGATGGATCTTAACAATTCGGTAAATGGAATGGGCTGACTGTCTGATATTGTTTTATCAATACTTTTTCGATTCATGGGAAAATAACTGCAATAGTTACGTACTTTACTACTACCAAAAATTCAAAATGAAACAAATCTTTTTGCATTTAGAAACTTATAATTTTTTTTTAATATGTTAATCAGGGCTATCGGCAATTCCGAGGAAAAAAAATTTCCCCCAACATTTTTTGTTCCATGGAAAATCTTCCTCGTATCGTGAATCTCCATCGGAATTTATTTCCCCCGGAATTTTCAAAGTTATTATTATAATTTAAGCTCATATTTGAGGAGATTTTGGTAATATATTTTTTTATATTTGTTTTTTGTGTATCCTCGTGGTAAGTTTTCATATCTTGAAGAGCTTGACCTATATTATCAGAAATCTTTTGTATTTCTTGTTCTAAGATTTGCTGCGACGACTTTCCTTTTGTTGATTGTTTTGGAATACCATTTTCGGGATATTAGCCGCAAATAATCCCAGTGCTCTTGGCGGACTGGAGTTTACATAACCATTTCCAACAAATACTCTTCTTCTATTTCAGAAATTTTTAAAGCATCTTCGGTTTTTTGTGTATATTCCTGTTCTCCAGCATTTTCATCTGCAGCTAACTTCCTCTTCTTTTCACAGGACGGTAAAGCCAAATCTCGAGGTGTTCGATAGTCCTTCAACTGATTCATTCATTGAGCATATTTTTATAATGGCTTCTTCCAAAGAGGTGAATCTATACTTTGAAAGGGCCGCCGCCAGTACCATTTTGGGTTTTTTTTTGTCTCCCCATACCTAATGAACTAGACCTCTCCCGATGGTCAGTCACCTTGACGTGTGTACCATCATTGCATTCGATGGTACCGGTGCGGAGGTTTACGGTGCAAAGATTCAACGGGCTATGCTGTCTAAGGGTCATCCATGGCAGACAGGCCGATTGATGAGCGCCAACCAAGAACTGGCCAGGACTTTACATCCGCTCCCTCCCCCTATAATCCCCTCTCATCATACTTACTTCCCTACCTCCTTCCCCATTTCCTTCATCCCCATTCCCCCTAACCCAGAGTGTACGCGACCCGTGCTCATTGGATGGTTTGCAGCCAGGGGTAACCGGCTGTATTATCACGGAGCCTCTCTGATACCGGGCCACCGCAGAGAGTAACCATGGCCTTACCACGTTAATGCGGGGCTCTGGCGTGGTTGACCGTCTTTCCCGCGATACTCGTGGGATATGCTAAAGAATAAAAACAAACAAAACAAACTAAAACTCAACAAAATGCGGGGACAGACCGCAGACGAAGTCATTAGTCGGATGGAGCAGGACATCCATGACGACCGCCTGGCAACAAGTCGAGAGAGAGGCTCTAAACTGAAGGCCCGGGAAGAAGCCCGGTAGCACAGACAGGTGCATGCAGTGGGGATGGGAGCCAAATTCTAATCCCCTCCCTGTCCGGAAAGAAATGGTGGAGGGAACTAGGGCAGCGGGAACAAGCACAGCTCAAGTACCAGCCCCTGAACCCCCTGGGAACAATACCGGAAGGAAGAGGAATAAGCCAGCCTTACCTTCACTTGGGAAACCAGGTGCGAGGACGACCCTCTGCGAAGGGGACTTAGTGGTGCTGGCACTAAATGGTACCTCCGCTACCTCAAAAAAGGCTTCGGGCCTGAGGAAGCCAAAAGGAGGGCTGTGGAGCATCGGGCCAAGCCCGGAAGTACAGAAGTGGCGGCGGGGAAAAGGGGGAACAACAACATCACCCCCACAACAAATAAAGCCAAAAAGCAGAAGGTGGATGAAGGTACCGAGAGGGCCACGGGAAAGCCTGCAAAAGCGAGTGCCACCGTGGTTGGTCGAAGCTATGCTATGGCGGTGAAAACCTTCCCGGCTAGCGGTAGACACGACATAGGTGCGATTGCTGAGCAGGTTGCTGTTCTCCCGGTGAAATATCCGCAGGAGATCCTCAGCAACTCAGACCTCACGGCACTTGAAGACGCCATTGTGGTGGAAATGGCCTTGGACTGTGACATTGAGGTAAAAGTAATGAATAGAGTGAATCCTCATAGCTCATACTCATTGCCTCATTTGTTTGGGACATGGGACTTATGAGGTAAAAGTAAGGAATAACTCATTGCCTCATTTGTAGTGCGATAGCAGAATTGAGGCAATGAGGTACCGTGAGGCACAGTACCCCATTGCCTCACAGTACGGAGCGGTAGCATGGGCACAACAAGAGAGACACTCAGCAAAGTGCAAAGACTGGCGTGCCTGTGCATTACCGGAGCAATGAGTAGCTGCCCAACCGCAGCCATGGAGGTGTTATTGGAATTAACCCCTCTACACATCATGGTGATGAACGCGGCAGACAAACTTACTCAAAAAAACTCCCACTTCTTGGCATACCTAGGGACGACAGCATCATTAAATTCAACTTCGAGAAGAATTTCCAGATAAAGCTCAGCAATAAGGAGAACTTTAGCAATGAATCCACAACTTATGGACTGAGCAACCACACAGCAAAGTGGTACACGGACCGAGGACCGAAGAGGGAACTGGTGCAGGACTGTTTGGGCCAGAAACTAAGCGAACGAATCCTACGAATCCATGAGCAAATGTACCAACATCTTCCAGGCAGAAATATGTGCTATAGACAGGTAAGTTCGAATCAACCTCGAGAAAAACTACAGAAATTGCGACATAGCAATAATGTCTGACAGCCAAGCAGCCATAAAGGCTCTTGACGCCTACGTCATCAAGTCTAAACTCGTGTGGGAATGCCTACACGGACTGAATGGACTAGGCAAGAATAACAGAATTTCCATCTGCTGGGAACCTGGCCATGTTGGCATTACAGGCAACGAGGCAGCGGACTCTCTGGCAAGAAAGGGGGCAGAGGAACCCCTCATAGGACCTGAACCGTTCTGCGGGATAGGAGAACACACTCTACGCGAAGAGATCAGGAGACTGGAGGAAGAATCAAGGGCCAAAACCTTTCTTAACCTCCAAGGTCTGAGGCAAGCAAAGAAACTCTTAGGAAACTACAACAAAAAGAGATTCAAAACTTGTATCAGCTTTAACAAAAACAACCTAAGAATCCTAACAGGCCTCCTCACGGGGCACTGCAGACTCAAGGAGCACCTGAGGAAAATGGGTATATCAGAGGACGGGCTCTGCAGATTCTGCAGTGAAACCCCCGAAATTCCAGACCACATACTGGAATCCTGTGGGGCACTAGCCCACAAAAGGATGAGATATTTGGGCAGGCACCAAATAACAGACAAGGACATACAAACCATGGACCCATAGCTCATTCTTAGATTCATCAAAGAAACTGGACTGGACGCTGTGCTCTAAGGAGTGTGACCTGCCAAGGATAAATCAGAGCAATACCTCGACACGCTTCACAAAAGAAGTATCTAGAGAGGGCTCTGAAAGAGGGCATGAACCTCTCCGAGGCACAGGCAGGGGACACAATAGACCAATAGGTCACAGTGTATCACACCCTAACTAAATATTGTTATTATTAATGAACTATATTCAGAATGACTTTATTTATAAAACTACAAAAAAGGTACCTTTTCGCACTTAAATACCGATTTTATTGGAGGTCCTACGCTGTTCGGTTCCTTCTCTAGAAGCTTCCAAAATTTCTTCACACCGTCTTTGCTCATATTCGTAGTGAAGCCATTGGCAATGTCGCGGCTTCTATCACATACATTTATCATCATCTCCAATTGTCTTTGATTAGTTGAAGTAGACCTATATGTTTATTTTTATATAAAATTATCGAAATAACCCTTGAACGAAAATTACTTGCATAAAGAAAAAAATCCTTTTCTTTTCTAAATAAGCTCCAGTTTCTTTTATTTGAACCACAACAAACCTATGCAACTCTTATTTCACTTTTTTGAATTAAAATACAAACTTAAAAGCAACTTATCCACATACAATCTGCTTAGATTTTGAATTTCCATCAGCATATTTGGGAAGGAAATATTTCGGGTGGAATTCCGCGAAATTCCGGACGGAATTTCGTCTACGATCATCAATTTATTCCGGGGGGAACTTTTCCCCTTTTTCGAAATTCATGCCGATGCCTATTTTTGAAAAATGGGAAATATTCCGGAGGGAATTTTTTCACGATAGCCCTGAATCTGTATGTATGAAACAACTCAAATAGAAATGTAAACCATGTACAAAACTCCAAAGAAAGAGGTCGTACTGAGGTTAGATTGTAACAGTCACTTCAGTCAGCACTCCACTCCAAGGGCGGGTCAGGGGACCCGGGACTTGATTGATACAGTCATCCACGGTTTTGCTGCCTTCCCGCCGAGCAGACAAAATGGGACCGGGGTTGGGGTTCGACTGCAACAGTCACCCCACTCAACTCCTCTCTCAAGGTTCTTGAGGTTGACGTGTGTTCTCAATACTGCATTTCATTATCTCAAAAGGTTTTTTTTTTCGAGGATCAAGAAGCAGTAGCTCTCCCTCCGCTGCGCAGTGAAATGGAATCAATCCAAGGTTCGATTGCATCAATCACACCATGGGTCGGGAGTCGGGCGGCAATCGCGACTGCACTAGTCACTCTCAGCATATCGCACCCGTTATGCGAATTACAGCCAGGCTGTATATCGTGACTCTTCATGAGTACCTCCCCCAAAACCACTACCTCGCAGTAGGTACTCTTCTCGACCCGAGAAACATAGACGAAATCCGATATCCTTTATGCTTATTTCAGGTCAATAACCCCAAGATTTTTTATTCGTGAAATCTGCTCAATTAAATTAATTTTATGTTCGGATCAACATTTACTTTATGTTTTAGATCACGCCGGGCCCTGTGTTATCCAAATTTTTGTTTCCACTGTCCCACCTTTTGCGAAAGTCAGATCTATCTAACTCATTAGAGTCGGAGACAAAATAGAGGCTTGGGGTTAGACAAGTTTTCGGGACTCAAGATATATCATAAGCTGCAATATGAGTAGCAAGCAGATTGGCTTTATCCAAAGATCTAACTGCTGGAATGGCATTGTAAAACAGCGTTGAGATAGATGAGAAGTCCGAAATTTTAATGTTTTTTCAAAGACCAAAAGACTTTTGGTCGTAGGAGAATTCGACACCATTATTGTGGCCATTGCAGTCATGTCTGGCTCGTTCGACCCTTTTTCAGTTTTCCTCAGATCTGCCGATCATCTCTGAAGGAGATTAAGTGGATCTCAAGCGGCTCTCCTTCCCGTGGATCAGGAAGAAATAGCTCTCCATTCGCTGTGTAGTGAATTGGGATCAGCCTAAGGCTCGATTGTATGGGTCACCTCACCCTGATCCTAACCCATGGTTTGAGGGATCGTCCTGAGCTCGACCACACTAGTCACTCTCAGCATAAAGCAGCCACTGTAACCATTCTGATACCAAGCAGGAATTTGACCGACGGCTGGGGTTCGATTGTGTTCAGTCATCCCAACGTGTACTCCTGCCAAAGAAAAGAGGTCGGACTGAGGTTAGATTGTAACAGTCACTTCAGTAAGCACTCTACTTCATGGGCGGGTCAGGAAACCCGGGGGTTGATTGATACAGTCATCCCCGGTTTTGCTGCCTTCCGGCTGAGCAGACGAAATGGGACCGGAGTTGGGGTTCGACTGCAACAGTCACCCCACTCAACTCCTCTCCCAAGGTTCTTGAAGTTGACGTGTGTTTTCAATACTGCATAACATGGGTCGGGAGTCGGGCGGGAAGGCGTGAATTGTTTTGGGTCTTCAAGAATCGAAGTAAGCACACATTTAGTATATATAAGACCTCAGTTTATAGCATATTTATAGAGATGTTATATTATTGAGATGTAACGGATAGTGATTTGACCAAATAAAGGATATTCGGTATATTCTTTGGCCGGATAACCGGCTATCCGGAGGCCGAATATTCTTTCGAGTGCAGAATAAATCGCGAATCTAGTTCAGACACGTTACGTATACAAGTTGTGACTTGATTGGTTGTGGTCCCGTTATTTGTCTGCACGGCTAATGATTTGTATGTGGAGAATGCTACTGAACACAGTTGCCATAAATTAATCGTCGAACTAAGACGCTTGTTGTACTTATAAAAATAAAAACTTAAAACGTTTGCGAAATTATTGGGTTTACTTTTTATACCCTATTCTAGGGGTATATTAATTTTGACGCATAGTTTGTAACATACCTTAATATTGCCCGTAGACCCCTAAAAGTTACTATATTTATGATCAGCATCGATAGTAATGTCGATCTAGCCATGTCCGTCCGTCCGTCCGTCCGTCCGTCGGCAAAAATTAGGTCTTTAAACTGGACCTAGAGAGCTGAAATTTTAACCATATACTCTCTAGGGTCCCGAAATAATCAAGTTTAAGAATTTTTGAAATCCGCCCACAGACACGCCCACAAACTCAAAAAAACAAAATTTTGGAAAAAATCGAATTTTGAGCTAGAGAGCTGAAATTTTTTATATATGATCTATGGCCCATAAAACTGATTGGGACATAAAATTTTCAAAATCCGCCCACTGACACGCCCACAATTAAATAAAACAAATTTTGGGAAAAATTGAATTTTGAGCTAGAAAGCTGAAATTTTTTATATATGATCTTTGGCCCATAAAACTGCTTGGGACATAAAATTTTCAAAATCCGCCCACTGACACGCCCACAATTAAATAAAATATTTTTTTTGAAAAACCAAAATTTGAGCTAGGGAGCTGAAATTTTTAATATATACTCTCTAGGGGCCCTTTATGCTCATGTGTAAATATTTTCAAAATCCGCCTACTGACACGCCCACAATTTTTTTTTTTTTATTTTTGAAAGTCCAAAGTTTGAGCTAGGGAGCTGAAATTTATAGTATATACTCTCTAGGTGCCCTTTATGCTCATACTTAAATTTTTTTTAAATCCGCCTACTGACACGCCCACAATTAAATAAAACAATTTTATTGAAAAACCAAAGTTTGAGCTAGGGAGCGTTTTTATTTACAAAAGCTTAGTTTTTTCGTTAAAATCCTTTAAATTTTTGTCACGCCCACTTATGAGATATAGGAATAAGAATAGGGTATCCAACAGTTCGCCCAAGCGGACTGTAGCCCGCCCCTATGTTTTATTCTTTGTTTGTTGTAAGTTATTAATAATGAATAAATATTACAATAGGTACACACTCATTAAACTTTACTGTAGCAAATAAAGTGAAATGGAATCTCCAATTTGGAAACATTTTGAAATCTGTGAGGATGACTCTAAGTTTGCTGTATGTTTGCAGTGCAAGTCGAGAATTTTTCGTGGGGGAACAGAAAAAAGCTGGTTTGACAACTATGAAAAATCACATTGAATTCAAACATACGGAGCAGCTTTCTGAAATCAATGCTGTTCCGTCTACGAGTGCATCATTTCTGTCACACAAAAAGCAGCAGAAACAATTAACATTGGCAGAAACTTTAGAAAAAAATGCTTCAGGACATTGACGATTCAAAATCGCGAGAATACCATTATTTGATCGCGGAAATGATAGCTTTGACAATGAACCGTTATCTATTGCGGAACTAGTTGGTTTAAGGAGACTTATGGTTTATGGAGATTGTTTTATATATTTTGCTAACACAATTGTTCTTGGCATATATGATCGAATACATGCTAAAATTGAAGTCTATATCTTAAAAGCTACTGCGGTGCTACTTTCGGTGACAGCAGACATGTGAAAAACAGCAATAACAGTTTTTCGAGTTTCTCTGCCCATTGGTTGTCTCCTGAATTTAAACTGGAACCCTTTGCAGGATCTCACACAGGGGAAAACATTGCAAGAGCTGAATGTAATCGTGACTCGCTGGAATATTCCCCAATCGAAAATACATTTGCTTATTCATGATAGCGGGGCCAACATGGTAAAAGGTGTAAGAGTCACCGGGTGTGATTCCAGATGCTTTATACATTCGCTTAAACTGGCTGTGAACAAATTGTTAAAGTCTCTCCCTGCAGCACTGGAGATGATATCTGATATCTGCTAGACGAATTGTGACGCACTTTAATCATTCGAGTGTTGCTCAAGAAAAACTGACGACGATACAAAAGGAATTGAATGTACAACAACATCAACTAGTTCAAGACATCTGTTCCCGTTGGAATTCAACCTTTTATTCGCTGGAGCGATTGTTAGAGCAGAAAAGAGCCATTTCTCTATATATGACTGACCACGACACAATCAACAATTTGACACCATACCAGTGGGCTATAATGGAACAGTGTATAAGACTTCTCAAACCTTTAGATGAAGTAACAAAAATAACCAGATCTGGACTTTAATGTATCTCGGAAGTTATACCACATGTTATGACATTAATAAGGTACATACAAATAGAAGAAACGGTTCGAACCTAACCTATTGAGCAAAAAGATTTTATTTACTACTGAATTAAAGCATCGTTTCGACCTTGCTGAAAATCTAAACTACCTTGTAGCAACTCTTCTCGACCCGAGATTCAAGGCAAGTTTCTAAGAACCTATTTAAATCAAGAGAGCCCGCAAAAAAATTCAGCTGCAGGTTGTAGAAACGAGCTAAGACTACGATTCCTATAGCGGTGGACGGGATTCTCCACCCAGCAAGAAAAAAAATTAAAGCGAAAGTAATATTACTGGCGATACGTATGCAGAATTTAGGGAATCTTTTGATAAAGTGGCGAAAGATCAAAATGAGGTTTTCAAGCGGTTCGGCTTGAACCCAATTAGCACTTGTTGTGCCTTTTTGTTACCACGACTCGTGTGACCTATGTTGTAGTGGTTGTAGAGCATTTGATGTGTGACTATATCCAACCTGTGAAATTGAGAAAACGGATAAGATCTTGTATCCCTTTGCCCGATATAGCGCTAAAGTCGTCGAAGAATGGTTGATTCAGTGCCCGCAGTCTGGCTCTTACTAGTGCCGGACATTCGCATAGGAAATGGAAGAGAGTTTCTCTTTCATTTACATTCCCGCAGCTTCGGCAGTGAGTGTTAAATGGGATACCTAGTTTGGCCGCATGGTCTCCAATTGGCCAGTGCCCGGTGATTATCGCCGTAATTCTGGAGACTTCGGGCGGGTTCTGTTTAGAAGATCCTCTGTTCTTCTTTTGTCATAAGTAGGCCATTACTTCCTCGATATGATTCAGTTAGTTAACCTTCTCCATTGAAGATTGGCTTTCTGCAGGAAGTATGAGTGTATTTGTGTCTTGACCGCACCTAGCGGAATGTGAACCCTTGCAGCGAGTGAGCCGTCCTGAGCTGAGCCTTGCCTGGCCAGCTCATCTGCACGCTCTTTTCCTGTTATGGTACTATGCCCTGGAACCCAGAGTAGTGTAACACTGAAACGTTCACCCAGTCGCGCAAGCTCGTTCCGGCACTCCTGCACCAGTTTGGAGGATATGGTAGCCGAGTCAATAGCTTTGATGGCGGCTTGGCTATCTATGAGGATAGCAATGTTTTGTTTGTACGATGTGTCACGCCATAGTTGCGTGCAGGCCTCTCGGATAGCCAGTAGTTCCACCTGGAAAACGCTGGCAAAATCCGGCAGGCGAAGGGATATTGATATTTATAGTGATTCCGAGTAGACACCGGCCCCCACACCGCAGTTCATCTTAGAGCCGTCGGTGTATATGACCGTGTCGAAATCCTTAACTACTGCGTCCCTCTTCCAACAAGTTCTGGAAGGGAAGCTTACTTGGAAGCCTTTTTTGAAGTTTAGTTTGGGTGCGATGTAGTCGGTTGAAAACGTGACCATGCCTCCTGGTAGCGAGTCCAGAAGGCTGCTGTGGCCGTATGGCCTTGCAGTCCAACACCCCGATTCACTGAGTCTTACCGCACTGCATAGTGCGGTATCTTTTGTGTGTAGGTCAAGAGGCAAAAGGTGCAAGAGGATAGTGAGGGCGTCCGTTGGGGCCGACCTCAGTGCACCCGTGGTGCCTACACTGGCTGTTCTTTGCAATCTTTTCAGTTTTGTGAGGTTGTAGCCTTTACTCAACGCGGGCCACCATACTAGTGATCCATACGTGAGGATTGGACGTAGTACTGCTGTGTATATCCACAAGGTCATCTTTGGTTGAAGTCCCCACTTCTTTCCAAAGGTTCTGCTACAGGCATAAAAGGCAATACACGCCTTCCTCACTCTGTGTTCAATGTTGTGTTTCCAATGAAGTTTTGGACCGAGCGCGATACCCAGATACTTAGCGCTGGAGGATAGTGTAAGTGGTTAACCGTTTAGGTGGGGTAGGGTAAAATCGGGTATTTTGGTTTTGCTCGGGTTAACGCCGAGGCCACAACTTGTAGCCCAGGTGCTTACCTTGTCTAGAACATTCCCCATGATATCACTTATTATGGAGGGAAACTTCCCTGACACTAGTATCACTACGTCGACAGCTTTGACCCTTTCCCTGTCTAGTTTTACTAGAATTTTGTTCATAACCATTAGCCATAGTAGCGGAGAAATGACGCCACCCTGTGGCGTTCCTCTATGGGCAAATTTGGTTAAGTGGATGTTGTCAGTTTGGGGGTTGTGCGTGGGGTTAACTACCCAACCACGAAAAAAAAAGATTATGTTACGAAGCAACGACAAGCCTCGGATATGGATGATCCAAATGTTGACGACCCTAGCCATTTTTGGGAAAACGCGGCGAGCTCTCAGTGGCGCATTTGCAAGCATCGAAACGGAGGCGGCGAAGATGGGTCTGGCTGTTAATGAGGACAAAACGAAGTATATGCTGTCAACGAGAAAGGACTCTCAACATCGGCGACTCGGACAAAGTCACGATGGACAGATACATCTTCGAAGTAGTTAAAGACTTTGTCTACCTGGTCTCCACTATCACTTTGCAAAATGCAAAATGAGATCAAGCGAAGAATCACTCTTGCCAAACGCTGTTTCTTCAGGCTAAGAAGGCATCTAAGAATTAAAGCCCTCTCTCATAGAACCAAGGAGATATTATAAAAGACCTTAATCATCCCGGTCCTGCTGTATGGTGCAGAAGCATGGACCCTGTCAAAAGCCGATGAAAACCTTCTGGGATGCTTTGAGAGGAAGATTCTTCGAGTGGTATTCGGTTCAGTTTGTGACGATGGAGTGTGGAGAAGAAGATTCAAAACTATACGGGCTATACAGCGACACTGGCCTGGTCAAAAAGCTAAAATACAACGGCTGAGATGGCTGGGACACGTGGAGCGTATGGACAACAACGCACCAGCCCGACGATTCTTCGAATCCACCCCTGAGGGTCAACGCAGCAGAGGAAGACCCACCTTAGGTGGCGCGCACAATTGTGGAACAACCTCCACCAACTTGGTGTGCGTATCTGGAGGCAGCTAGCGAGGGACCGAACTGGTTGGAGGGGCTTGTTGGTTGAGGCCGTGGTCCACCCCGGACTGTAAGCGCCACCAAAAGTAAAGTAAGTAAGACCTGAAACCGTTCAAAGCAACTTGAATTGAACGGGCCGGTAATCTCTAATCCATTGAAGAAAAGTATCATCGATTCCAAATGCACGTATTTTCGACAAGAGAACTTGGTGCCAAACTCTTTCAAACGCCTTTGAAATATTAAGCGCAACAATCTTACTTTCACCACCCTGGTGAAGAGATTTGTTCCACGTTTCGGCTAGATAAGTCGTGAAATCACGAGTAGACCTGTTGCTGCGAAAACAGTACTGCAGATGTTTTCGGGGTTCAAGATATTGCATAAGTTGGCGTTTTATCAGCGTTTCCATGACCTTGGAAAGAAGGGACATTAGTGCAATTGGTCGGTAGGAGGAGGGAGAAGTAGATCACCTTTTTGGGACGGGCTGCACAAATGCAGTTTTACATCTTCTTGGGAAGAGCCCCGAAGAAAAGGATAGATAAAATTAATATCCAACTTCAAGTTCAAAAGCTATAAGGATTCTCATTCCATTTGCAATATCCTATTTACGGGAAGACGGATTTTCAGCTGAAGCTGTAATAACGAGTAAATGTAGTTCAAGAAATAATGTAATCTAAAATGCAGGACTAAGAGGAGAAATCACTTCTACGTACTTTTAACATTCAGGTGACCCTATTCTCTTGGTAACCCCTTACTTTGCGAAGGACATAAAATTAATTTTAATCGCCAAAGTCTTTCTTAACAAAGTTGTTATGGATACCTTTTTTTGGGAGCGTTTTTGACCAAAACGTTATTTGTTCGGTTAATTTCTTAGAAAACAAAAATAAGAGTAAAAGCTTCAACAAAGTTTTTTGCCAGTGACTCTCAACCACTTTGGGGGATATGAATATGGATAGGGTATCTAAGCTGACTGTACCCTTTCCTTATATATTTAAAATGGGACCGTTTACACGACCTAAAAGGGCCCTTGATTTCTTGAATGCGAATCCACAAAGCAACCAACAAAAAAAATGAATCCAATGGTTTTCGAATTCGCTGTCCAATTCCCTATCATTTCGATTCATTCAATACAAAAAGCGATTTTTATTCAATAAGTGAAACCGTCGTGGTAAATTCAATATCGAACATATTGGTCAGAACTTTTCTCTCGGTTTTATAAATAAATAAAGATATGTAATTAAGTCACTCGGCAGACGGCTATTTCTGCCATGCTCGTGTTCTCAAACACAAACTATTGTACATATATTTCATGAAATAAAGAATCTAATCTAATCTAATTAAGTCACTGGAACACAGGGAATATTAGAATGAGCATTAATATTAGTTTAAGCAGTATTTTCAGCAAAGTGATTGAATTGAGAACATACAACCGCAAACTATAGCCCAGTGTAGAGGCGGGACGGGTTAAGAATATCAGCAAAGCGCACCCCGATAAACAGTTCTAGTCGTATAAGGCGACTAAAGGGGAAGATCACATTTACTCAATTTTAATATCCAGATGAGCCTAGTGACACACAGTTATCAAAGAGATGACCTGTACGTGTGCACATCCGTAAGTTGACACTACTGGAAATCACAGGTGTCGTAAAAGGAAGATCAAACAAGAAATAATAGGAGGATGTACGCATCGAGAAAAATATGCATTCTGGCTAGATTTTCACCTCATCAAAAACTTCCCAAACGAGGAGCTTTTGTTTGTTGGCGGAGTTTTGAACAGACATGTCGGCAAGTCAAACAAAGACTATGAAGACTGCCATGGAGAATTGGGATACGGCACCAGGAACTCTCGTGGTGAAAATATTCTAAGCATGGGCAAGTCATACGGTTTTGTAGTTCTTAATACCATGTTCGTCAAAAAAAAACGGCACTGGCCACTTGCAGCAGTAGCGGAAACGAAAGCCTCGAATTGAAGATTGCGAAGTGATCCTGGAAGGGGCAATCGCCCAGCAAAATCGCCTCCTCCTGCCAGAATTCTTTATGGAGGCGTGGACGAACAAAAACAAGCAAACAAGTATCTCGAAAATCAGATGGTACAATCTGGACAAAGAAAAATACTAAGCATTTATTGCCAATATCATTTACGTAGTTTAGGACGTTTCAAACAATGAAAAAGTACCCGGCATTATTGTCGAAGAAGTTAGAAAAGCGGCTTCTTCAAAAAACCGAAAATCAATTGGGCCTTTGAGTTTTGGAAAAAGATGGGAGACATCGGGTCCAAATGGAGGAAAAGTTATCTTCTTCTTTGAACAAAGGAAAAGGCGATACGCATGACTATCAAGCTGATGTAAGGCACCAGATAAGCGGTAGCTAAGATGAAGATGCTTTGCATGACAACAGGAGTAATAAAGTTTAGTTAAATAAAAAGTTTCAAAATCGAGAAAGTCTTAACGCCAAAGAAACTATCTCAAAGAAAATGGAGCGCAACCTGCTAAGTTGGTACTGTCATAGTTAAAGGAGAGATCCTACAAATTCCTGGATCACACACATGCCACAACACCAGCATTCGATTGGCCTTATTGATAATTGGTTCAAAATCGGGTGGGCTGCCAAAACTTTTTAAGTACAAACCGGCGAACCCCACAGGCGGACCAGTGGTGATGCAGTGAAGTGGAAGGGTTATGATCCCTTTAGTCCAGATCTATTCCTTTAAGAAAAGAAAATTCTTGGACCATCATTTACCGAGGATGTAAGAAAAGCCTTGGGCTAAGTCGTGAAAATGGAACACACACTTATCAATATGAATGTGCAGAGGATCTAAAAATCACAAAAACGCAAACCTTTGATGAATTACTACATCCAATTGCATCTAAACACAGTCCATACCACTTGAGAAACGCTTATCTGACTCAAAGGTTCTATATGTTTGAACATGAGCAGTAGCGGATGCAATAATTGTTTGCAGATGTTGTGTATTTGGAGGTATGTACAAGGTGTGAAGCATAGTTTGTGGTTTGGTGAACATCTAGGCTCTGGTCTACAATTTAATGGGAAGATTTCTCTTTCCACTATTTATCATTTAAAATTTCTGTTTTTGCAAAATGTTTTTGATCTTTAATGAGAGCTAAATGTTGAATCTCCTTGCTTAGCCAACTCTCTTGCAAAACACTTCCTAACATTTCTCCATTTTTGACACTTTTTTTTCTAAGAGTAGAATGTAGTGAATTATATGTATGTATGTAAATCAGTTTACATAAAGAAACATTTAAATTATTTCTTTTAGATATCTTGCCACTGGAGACAGCTTCAATTCGCTACATAATCAATATCTTGAAGTCACTAATATTAGGAAAATTGTTAATGATACCTGTGCTGTAATTTGGGATTGTTGGCAGCCTTTATTAATGTCAGAAAAGACTAAGATTAGTTGGATGTGGTACAGAAATTATACGTTGGATCTAATTTTCCTAATTTTATTGGTGCTGTAGTTGGCAAACAAATATGTACAGGAGTTTTTAAATATGCACAAGAATTTGTTTTCCATGATTTTTGTTGGTGTAGTCGATTTAGACTATTGCTTCATTGCAATACCTAGACGTCAGGTCATTCTATGAAAATAGTGATTCGAACGTATACAAGTCCAAGTCCAGTTCTTCATTTAAATTTGCGACTAAAAAGTCCCCTAAAACTTAAGAAAACATAAATAAATAAATATTAGGCATTGAAGTTCTATATATCTAGCTTCTCCAACATCGCTTGTGGAAGGTACCTACAATTTTAAGCCAAATCGGAAATCAAATTTGATAAACTTCTAATGATAATTGATACTCTTGGATATTTGTCAGACTCTCGCAAGAAGTGGTGCAGTGGAAAAAAAAAACTCTAGATGTTACTTGGCTCTGAAAATTGAAAGTCTGATGCAATTGCGGCGGTTGTTTAGTTACAAATACAGCCACTATGATTTTTTTAATCGCCGCGACAGAAAATTGAATATGCGCGCCTACACTTAGTTTCGAGTACACTGACCTAGGTGAATACATACAGCTCCGTTAATAAACTTTAGTAATATTTTATTTTAAAAAGATTAATATCTTATTTGAGCCTTGTGATATTGAATTTTTAAGCCAGTTCCATTTTTCACACATTTAAATTTGTAACTTCAGGTCACCTTAAAAAAAAAGCGTAACATGTTTTTTTTTCTTATGATCGTAGGTAACATTAATAAAGCAAATCTAATTCTGTGGAAAAAGCCATCGATTTTATGATAAAACCTGGGAAAACCTGGATCCATTAAATATTCAGTTTTATAATTCACATCCAAGCAAAGGCAAACAACAATTGATTATCATTATATTAACTGAAATGGAAATTCTCTTATACGAACAGGTAGAACAAAAAAAGGAGTAGTCCTCTATCGCAATTCCCCTTTAGTACCATTGTCCTTTTATATACTTAATTAATTACATTACAAATATGGCATTATACCTCCGATACTGTCATGATGTTTAGCCAGATTATTATATATTTTTTTATTATTCATAGGACAAAGAACTCTTGCAGCAAAATACCAACATGTATATAATGTACATTCTGTTCTCGCAAAAATGGTGGCTGGTGTATTCCGTTAACTCAAGCATGACATGAAAAAAGCAAAAAATAATTAGAAAAAGCAAATTTCCAACGAAAAATAAAACAATTCCCGGATTAATGAAAGAGTGTTTAGCCTTAAAGATTTCACATCGCCTCCGTTTCATTTGGAAACCAGAATTTGGAATTCAGAACAAAACCTGAATAACAAATTGTGATTCATCGGTGGGATAGATAATAGCAATTAATTAATATTTGCGTCGCCCCTCATTGGCTAGTTTTTATATTAATAAGGGTTTGCATTATCTAGTGGAAGAACAGTAAAATATAATTTATTTTCTGACATTAAGAGATGGATAAACGCAGACATTGCAAGGTAAAACCGACAAGCGCATAGATGGAGTGTTTCTTCTTCCCCCCAACTTAAAAAAAAGTTTGCGCACCACCATTATCACCTAACTATATACGTGTCATGAATTTCAGTAAAAACCAACAGAGAAAATGAAAAAAAAACTAAAATGTTACTGCAAAAAACACACCATACATAAAAATATATGTATATATAGATGGGTGAAATAGTAGTAATTAAACCTAGAAACCTACCCATCAAATCGGAAGCAAGTGCTTCTTTTTGATCCACGGGCACTTTGGAAATTTTTCCTCCTTTGTACACGTAACTGCCCTCAATTGACTTGAACTCCAAGTACCGAGTCACACCCGTATGGATAAGCAACTTCACTAGTTGGCCATTGGCCATCAAAAATTTTGGGATCAAGTCCACGTTCCAGTCGCGGCCACGTCCAAACTCTGTGCCAAGCTCTTCGGACAGGTTGAAACGTTGGTACAATTCATCCAAGGGTGTAATGGATGCAGACTCCCCACCATAGTACTTATTTCGGTCGATGTGGAGTACCTTTTTTCCAGAAACCGATAGCATTCCGCTAAGGATGCATTCTTTGAGGCCAGTGCCGAGGACGATGGCATCGTATTCATCATTCATGGCGGCGGCTAACAATAGATGATTTTTTCTCAGACGCACACAAAAAACAACTTCAGAAATATTCTGTGCACAATTCGGTTTGTTAAAATCGGTTTCTTTTGGTTTTTAGATTTAAGAAAACTATCTTTATTTCGTTTTTTTTTATATGAATTTGAGAACGGAAGAAACCCCTTCGAACTGTTCACAAGTATACAATGAAATATGTTGAACTTTTTCACAGGCAAGAAAAGACATTCTACAACTCGACGAGTATATATCAAACGAACGAAGAAAGATTGCGAAAAATGGCGAACGAAAGTCGATAATAAAATGTAAGGACGGGTGGGTTCAAAACAGTGGTACCATCGATATTTCCTGTTTCTTATTGGTACGTTTCGACCGCCACGAAATTCGTCATTTCAGATAAATTCAACCTTTTATAAGAGAAGTTCATCTTTTCGTCACACATTTTTCAAGAAACTGCACTGTAGTGAAACGTCAATCCATTTTTTTTTGCAACGTGAAATCTATGATCCAGAATGAGAAAGCTGAAATGGAATTTTTTCGTAGAAAACGTAGTTAAATGTAGCAGATGTTAATTACCTACGTCATGTGTAGGTGCACAGTAGATCACTTCGCGAAGCTTTCTCTTTCTGAAATGCCATATATCTTTCTTAAACGCCAAAAACAAATTCAATTTCAGTAATTTGTACAAATTGCACGGAAAAATCATATAAGTGAAAATACAATTTATTGAAGATAAAAACAACCAAACTATAGGGAAAATACCTAAGAAAGTATATGAATGAAGTAATGAATGTACTTTATTTAGCATTAAAAGCCATTTAGTTTACAATTTCATTTTAAATTTAAAATATATAAAATTTATAATCTAATATTTTTAGAATTAATTTTTATAATCATATGACATTTAATATCCTATAAATTATTAATTGACATATGCATTAATTTTCCTTATGAATTCGTTGATATTGTTTATGTTTTTTATTTCTCTCGGAAGATTGTTAAATCCATTAAAACCTAGGTAAAATATTGTTCTCTGACCTCTCGTGGTCCGCGCTCTTTCTATTCTTAGGTCATCATTGTTTCGTAGGTTATATTCTAAAAATTCATTGGTACGTACATTTTCACATAAATATCCTGGATACATATTGCTTTTAATTTTAAATACAAATATCATACATAACATAAAAAGACGTTGATTTATATTTAACCATTTTAGCGTACTTAGCATATTTCTAATTGGTGTATATCTACTACATTTTAATATAATCCTGTAATTGCAGCCTATCTTTATGACTTTTGTTGACACATGTACAATAAACTTGAACAATAGTCAAAATGAGGTTTAATCAAAACATTACATAGATTCACAGCGGTACTCATAGAGATATTCTTTCTTATTTTTCTTAATACTCCAACTTTTTTGATATTTTCTTGCAAATATAATTCAGCTATGTTTATAAAAGTTAAGTTGTTCGTCTAACATTACACCAAGATACTTTAATTGGTTAACTTGTTCAATTTGCTCATTGCTTATAGATAAATTTATATTTACATTTAAAGATGAACTTACATAATTACATTTGAATGCCGTACCTTTTGTTTTTGTCTGCTCATTTTCAACCATATATTTATTCTTTCAATGTCTTGATTTGTTTCTTGTGAGCACTCACTCCGCAGCATTCTTTCCAGTGGTGTAGAGGAAACCGTCATCAGCAAATAAAATAAGTTTCGATGATTGAATCATCTTACTCATATCATTTATAAACATAAGGAATAACCACACTCCCAGTATTGTGCCTTGTGGAATTCCTACATTTATTTGGCCGTTCACGTAAGTGCGTTGTGTTGTTAATGATAAAAAAGATTTAAACCACAACAAATTTAATACCATAGTACTTCAACTTTTTTAATAAAATTTCATGATTAACTGTTTCGAATGCCCGTTTGAAATCCAAGAAGACAGTAACCACAACATTTTTCGCCTTTATTCCTTTCCTCCAATCGTTTATTACAAAATTTAAGCATGTTTCACACGAATGGTTTACACGAAACCCCGACTGATAGCTATCCAGTAGTCTCTGGTTTTCTAGGTGTTCTTGGAGTTGCATCACTACACATTTTTCTATTATTTTTTCATATAAAGGCATCATATTAATTGGCCGAAAGTCACTTAAAGTTTTTATCGGCACTATAAGCGATTCTTTCCAAGCAAATATATTAAAGCAAACAAAACACTAAAAACAGTGAACATGTTGACAAAAAGCAAACAAATTCGCAAATGTTTTCCTTCATTTCTTTCTGCTGCAGGTTGTTTTTTTTTCATTTTCCACTGACGTTGTCGCGAAGTACTCTGTTGTTGTCGATTTGGCTTTTTAACGTCACTAACATTGACAGGACGGTCAATAATTTTAAATTTCTTGTCACAAGTAGCAGACGTAATTAAATGTAATTAAAGTCAGTGGTCGACTGTAGTTTATGCCTGAAACACAATGAAGCTTCGATTCGACAAACGCATCCAGTTGGACCATAGGAAACGTATTAAAGAGCTGCGCTCCGCTTCAATTTAAAAATGAGACTCATAAAAGCAGGACGTAATGTTTCGTAACGTTGTTTTAAGCGCCGTGTGTCAAAACAAAGGTAGAGACAAATATGAGTTGTCAAACTTTATATAATATTGTTGCATGTTTGCTCAAACTGTGTCATTCAGCAAGCGCCATCTAGTAGAAAGTGGCCATATTACCGATTTTTGGCAGCATTCGAATAGCATTTTGAGTAACTGTGGAAGAACTAGCACATACATTGCTCTCGAACCTTCTAAACGAACCTTCTCAACGAATCTGGAAATTTCGAGAGGTGTCACTAGGAGATATAAATAGATGTCGCAGGAGCACCCAAAACATTCGAGTTGTGAACCGCGAACAAGAAGGGCGATAGATGACAGTAGTGAAAAGTATAGAGAATATTGAATAAGAGAAAAGTGATTGTTTAAAATGATTAATTGTGAAAGTGAATTGTTGAATTAAATAAGTGAATTATTAGAATAATAATCAAGAAGTAAAAGACATTGAAAGTTAGTTCTCTTTCAGATCAATTAAATAGAATTACGTTTTATCTTTTCGAATCCTAGCCTAGATGTAACAATAGCCGTGTTTCTTTGCACGCGGATATAGGGATGGCATCAGAAAACGACCATCGCCGCTTACGAATTCATCAAAAAAAACTTGGCAGCACACATGCACCTATGACGTTTATTGGTGAAACAGCTGTAAGTTGAATTAAGAAATTTGTATTGAAAATCGTGAAATTCAAAAATATTAATTTCCCACAGTTGAAATTAATGTCAAACATATTCTAAAATTATAAAAAACAGTTTTGCATTCACAGATTTACTTAATTTTGAAAAAAAAATAATAATAAAATCCCGAACAAAATATTCGGCGGGATGTGTTAGTGGTCGGCGGGATGTCAAACTTTGACATTTCCTGAAAAATTCATCGCTTCGATTCATCAAAAACGAAGAAAATGGGTTTTGGAAGCACTGTTTATGACTTAGCGGCGATAGCTATCCCCGCTAAAGTTAGCGTATATAGGATAAGTTGTTGTCGTATTTTACATGCAAATTTCAAATTATCGCTATATCTGCGTGCAAAGAAACACGGCTAATATTATTGTTATATTCGCCAGTTTCTGAAAAGTTTTTTTTAAATTATTTCTGAGGTAGATAATAGGTCTGTTCGCGAACTAATATACAAACGTAAATTAATATAAACTTTCGTGCAAAACTACACAAACTCGTTCGCGTACTGAGAAAATGGTAAAAAAATGAACGAAAGAAAAATGTACGTTCGTTCATTTTTCTTCACATAGAATTTAAGCTGCTAAAAAAATGAGAACTGTCAAATGATGAAATCCTATGAGTTTGACAGCAAAAAACAGCGGTTGCCTCTTTTCAAGCCAAACTTTGACGTTTTTCATCTTTTTACACAAAAGCGTTCGCGAACTTTTCTTGGAAATGAGAGGATTCTCTGTCGATTTTGGAGATTTGACAGTTTTCATTTTTCTACACATAAAATCAATCAATTTTGATCCTATTTTTGTTTTGACTTTGGGAAAAACTGGAGCTATGTGAAAATACTAATGCTTATAATCTGTCTTGTGTTATCTACTCAAAAGATGTCGTTTGAAGAATCCGCCATCGTACTTGTGAAACAACAGGAATTTCTCTAACATACTAATCTGAAAAGATACAAAAATGTATACAAGAGGTTTGAGACTGGAGAAGAAATAAGTAATGTTAGAAACAGATCAATACTGCAACTCCGACTTCAACTTTGACAACCACCGCGCATATTATGTTAGAACCAGATCAACACTTTAACTTCTACTTTGACTTTTACAGGAGCGAGATCTTCAGCGTTTGAAGTCGAGTCAAAAATATTTAAAAATGCAACTTTGAGATCGAAACAAAAAATGGTTGTAAGCAAAAGAGAAAAGTAGGTATGTCAAAATACAAGGAAGAGAGAAAATTCGCTCAAAATAAAAAAACATTTGCATTTTGGGAAAACTGAAAATTTTGCCGCAAGGTTGGTGGGATTTGCACTTCAAATTTGCATTTAGGATTAAGTAGAAGTTGAGGTTGGGGTGTTTATGGTAGAAACACATTAACACTTCACCTTCGACTTCAACTTAGACAACCAGAACTAATGCCAACTTTTCATAATATTCATAACCTTGTTCAAGCTCGCAATCCTAGCCACGGATGTGAGTATGTATATACGTATTATGTAAATTGTAAAATTGAATCTGAATTCCAGAAAATGCAATTGAAATCCACCACAAGGGCAGAGTTTTTTCTTTTGGTCTCGCAGCTTTTGACAGCTGGAAATTGTTCATCAATATTTATAACCGGCGTGTTTGGAACTTGCGTTGGAGAAGCAACACTGTGTGTAAAATAAGCCAATGTATCACAAGAAAATATGGGTTTTCAAATAAATAAATTTATTAAAAACGAAAGAAAGAAAAATAAAAGTACAAAATATAAAAAAATCCTTAAAAGAAACATCACATTTCACATCACATGATAATTATTCAATTCAAACATTTAGAATTAAAAAAAGTAAGCAAATCTTACAAATAAAGGGCCTATTCGGAAACGCAAACTTTGCGCAAATTATGCAAAGCATATCATTCGGAAATGAATATACGATAAAGCAAACAATTCTAAAACGCAGTAGCCCAAACATTTTTTGCAAATATATGCAAAATAAAGCAAATGTCAAAATCGTGTTGCTTTTTTCATTTGTTGACTTTGCTGATTCGGATTCGGAGATAAAAATGTGCGAAGAAGAAAGGTTTTTTTTTTTTTTTTTTTTTTATAATTTGCTTACGCTAAAGGGATTTTTTCTGTTGTTACAGTACCCTTATAATGCTAAGAACGCAGTGTAAGCTACTTGGTATTAGAAAGAATAGAGAGATAGGAAAGAAGTGTTTGGGTGCAGTTGTAGGGTTTTTCTCCACGGGTGGTGTCTAAGTTACTTATGGAGATTACGATTTCATGTATTCGGTATAAAGTAATGGACTTGGCCGGGTTTCGAACGCACGACCTTCCATTCCGTAAGCGAATACACTACTACTGCACCATTGCCACCCGCAAGTAAAAGTTAGAACAAAACAAAAAAAAAAACTAATTAATTTAATTTCTTTAATTTAAGAAATACTAGATCTTGAACGCATCTTCAACGCTTCAACTTACTTCTTCTAGATGTTCAAGTGGAGTACCAATGTGATTGTCGTTATCAATCTCCTGATTATGCCCATCAGGATCATGTTCACAATAAATAATATGATTATAGCCGTGTTTCTTTGCACGCGGATATAGGGATGGCATCAAAAAACGACCATCGCCGCTTAAGAATTCATCAAAAAAACTTGGCAGCACACATGCACCTATGACATGCACCGTGACACAGCTGTAAGTTGTAGTTAAGAACTTTGTATTGAAAATCCTGAAATTGAAAAATATTTACTTCCGCCAATTGAAATTGATGCCACGCATATTCCAAAATTATGAAAAACAATTTCACATTAACAGATTTGCTAAATTCAATTACCTTTATAATGAAGTTTAAAAAAAATAATAATAAAATCACGAACAAAATATTCGGCGGGATGTGTTAGTGGTCGGAGGGATGTCAAACTTTGACATTTCCTGAAAAATTCATCGCATCGGTTCATCAGAAACGAAGAAAATGGATTTTTCAAGCACTGTTTATCCCCGCTAACTGACTTAGCGGCGATAGTTATTCCCGCTAAAGTTAGCGTATATAGGATAAGTTGTTGTTGTTGTATTTACATGCAAATTTCAAATTATCCCTATATAAGCGTGCAAAGAAACACGGCTTATATAGAGCTACGCAGGTTGTAACGAAATACTTGGCCTCTGTTAGCTTAAACAATTGCAAAGATTTCAACTCCCGAAATTTGTTTTTCAGCATTTCAAATGCTTGTTCAATGCTTACTCGAGTAGAGCTCAAGCAAACATTAAACTTTGTTTGATGTTCATTTAGGAACCCGTTATCACGAAATGGTACCATTAAGTAAGATGTCAATGGATACGCCGAATCTGCTAAGAGATATGCTCCCTGGGGTTGATTTGAACGATTTTCTAGTGCTACCCCTAGTGGGCTATGTCGCCACACAGCAGCATCATGGGTCCTTCCTGGTCAGCCAAAGTATATGTCTGTGAAAATAAATTTAGCATCGCACACAGCCTGTAGAAGTAACAGCATAGAAATTATTTTGTACAAATTTACCTGCAATATTACGGAATGCGTTCCATGTCGGTTATAATTATAATAGCTGTCACCGTTTCGTTTGGGAATTTGAATGTGCATGACATCAATACATCCAACAACACATGGGGATGATTTCTAAGAACATGGAATTCGTCTATCTTCTTCTTCAAATCCACTTCAGTTCTTGGCCACTTTATGAACCTATTTCGATGTCTAGTTATAAGCTTTAAAAACTTTGTAACAATACAATAAGAAGTTCCTTGACCAATATTGAATCGATCCTAAACATGGCTATCGGTTGCCCATATCCTTACCTGAAAGGTTGTTCTTTTCATTCTGAAATGGCTATAAAAGATGTCATCTGGAAAACTGTATATAATCTCAAATAAAGGCCATTAATTTTCTTTTTTTAATATTATTATTGCAACCATCCAATAAAGTGTTAAGTGTTACATTCAAAATTTTCATTGTTATTTTTTAACGTAAAAAAGCAAATAATTTGTTCATTAACGTCAAAAGTATGCTTTGCACTTGTATGCTTTTGACGTTTTAACTGATTTGTTGCTCTTGCTTTGCAAAACGTTTGCTTTGCAAAGTTTGCGTTTCCGATTAGGCCAAAACTTAAAAAATGTACATGGATTTGATTGATTTATTTTTACTATATAAATTTCAAGAAATACATAAACTTGTGTATCTGCAAAGCAGCCTGGCTTGTCTGCAGAAGACTGTTTACAAAAATGTTACACAATTAGTATTGATAATCCTTATAGTTAATGGATAAGATAACTCACAACAATTTAGAACAACTTAAGACAATAAAAAATTTGAAATAATTTCAAAAATAATAATAAATAATTGGCTTCTTACAGTTATAGACAAAGATAATTTTTTTTAACTTCTTTCAACAATTCAGTTTTGTATAGGTTTCGAAACTCTTTCGATAGCTCGTTTAGGACATGGGAACTACGGCATCGTAGAACTGCTGTTGTCTTCTTCCAGTGTTATTTTCGTGCTGGGTTGGTGCTAATACACGCTGTCGTTGCAAAACGTTGCCAAGATTTTCAGATCGTAGAGTTGGGAAATATTATTATTCTGATGGCTACAAAATTTATGCGTGCGTCAGCTTTTATATTAAAAAAATTGTTGAATAACAATTATAATCTTTATCATCGGAATCGATATCACTAAAATTAGTTTCTACTTTTTTTGATTTTGTATCATTCATATTATTTTTTAAATAATATCTATGATATTTGAGATATGTTACAATAAAGACTAAGTAGACATAAAGAATTCGTAAGGGTATTAAAAATATTTACAACTTTACTATCGTTGGTACGAGATTTAAATGAGTGGTTCTCTTCAACCTGTATCATATAGCCGTCTCATTTTGGCCTTTGAAACGCCTTTTGACTTTTCTTCCCCGGTGAGTTCACCTTTGCGACTAAGCATTGGTTGCTCCGTCTCCGGTTGCAACATTTAACTGTCTCTGGAAACAATTTGGTGGTCTCACTCCTCCGTACGTGTGAGTACAATCTTTAGTGCATGTTCTGCCGCTCTAGCAATTTGCTTCGTCTCATTTATATTTTTATTGCATGTTGAAACCATCATTCGTCGAACACTGCAAACCATTTGACGTCGATTACTGCCATCTTGCGGAAATTGTTTCTGTTTATCTCATACTACAACCGATTTCATCTTGGAGATTTTGACTGGAGAATTTATTGGTTGTGTTCATACATCAACCATCTTAAATCTAAGCTCCTATCCTTCTTTATTCATTAACATAAATTATTGCGATGGGCGACTCAGATTGCTATATGTATTTGCAAAAGAACATCTAATGATGTCAAGCTTTCTTGTGCAATTTGCCTTGAAATGCCATAAAGGTAAGGATGTTGATAAAATTATATCAACTCCCGGCCTGTGCTTCTACTGCGAGAAACATTGCGTTATTTCTATAGATGTGCTGCATTGGAAAATTGTGACGCTACAAAAAATGTTCAAAAATTTATCTCAGATATTTTCTGAAGTACAAGAGATTGTAATAGGCAGGAGAAAGAGTGGAAAGGCAGTTTGGAATTTAAAAAGGGTAGGATGACCGGATGAGGAAGCAAGGTAACGAAATTTGGGATTTTGGGAGAGAATGTTGACTTCCGGAAACGTGGCACGCTGGCTCTGCACGGCTGAGCTAGTCAGAATGGGGGAATTTTTGTTCCCGAACATCAACAGCACCTATTGACAAAACATATATCGTGCCGAAAACAAAAATTATTTAATTTGACAGCGGACGGACGGTTACCACTTTGAGAAGCGCTCTTAGGTGTTATGAGCGCGGCCAGTACCCACCCAACCTGGAAGTTCATTGGCCTCAGCACTTCCCCATTACGTGCGTATCCTCGCAGTTAAGTCATCCGCCAAGATAAATGTAGCTTACCTTAGTCCACCCCCTGAAATAGAAATTTTCAGCACATCATCATGTGCTCAAGTATAGCCAGAGAAGAACGCATTCGATTTCAATAACGTGATTTTATTAAACCTTACAATTCTAACAAACATATTGTTACATCCAGGCTAGTATTCGAAAAGATAAAACGTAATTCTATTTAATTAATCTTTATTAGTTCTCTTTCAATGTAATTCTTGATTATTATTCTAATAATTCCCTTATTTAATCCAACAATTCACTTTCACAATTACTTACTTACTTACTTAAGTGGCGCTACAGTCCGGAATGAACCTGGGCCTCAACCAACATGCCTCTCCAATTAGCCCGGTCCTTAGCTAACTGCCTCCAGTTGCGCACTCCAAGTTGGTTGAGGTCGGTTTCCACTTGTGCGCGCCACTTAAGGCGAGGTCTTCCTCTACTGCGTCCGACGTCTGGCTGGGAATCGAAGACTCTGCGAGCCGGAGTATTGGTGTCCATTCGTTCTACATGTCCTAACCATCTTAAACGTCCAATGCGGAGTTTTTTGACCAGGGGCACGTCGCTGTACAGCTCGTATAGTTCTTGGTTGAATCTTCGTCTCCATAGCCCGTCAACGCAAACGGGACCGAAGATTTTTCGAAGAATTTTCCTCTCGAATCTACCAAGGATTTCCATGCTTCAGCGCCGTAGAGCAGGACTGGGATGATCAGGGTCTTATATAGGATCTCCTTAGTAGTTCGAGTGAGGGCTTTACTACTAAATTGCCTTCTTAGCCCGAAGAAACAGCGGTTGGCAAGAGTAATTCTTCGTTTAATTTCTGACGAGATGTTGTTGTCAGAGTTAATAGCGGAGCCGAGGTAGACAAAGTCCCGTACTACCTCAAAGTTATATCTGTCAATTGTGACGTTCTGTCCAATTCGTCGATGTTGTGAGTCCTTTCGTGATGACAGCATATACTTAGTCTTACCCTCATTTACTGCTAGACCCATTTTCGCCGCTTCCTTCTCTATACTAGCAAACGTGGCTATGACATCACGTTGAGTCCTACCAATGATGTCAATATCGTCAGCGTATGCTAGTAGTTGCACCGACTTTTGGAAAATTGTGCCTCTGGTGTTGGCTTTGGAGTTTTGCACAATCCTCTCAAGAATCAGATTAAAGAAGTCACATGACAGCGCATCGCCTTGCCTAAATCCTTTTTTGGTATCGAATGTGTCGGTGAGGTCGTTTCCGATCCTGATAGAGCAGCGAGAATTCTCTATCGTCATCCTACACAAACGGACGAGTTTGGGCGGTATACCAAAACTAGACATGGCTCTGTACAGTTCGTCTCTATAAATGCTGTCATATGCGGCTTTGAAATCGATGCATAGGTGGTGGGTATCGATTTGGACATCTTGAGTTTTTTCCAGGATCTGCCGAAGTGTGAAAATTTGATCGGTTGTGGACTTTCCTGGCCTAAAACCACACTGATAAGGGCCAATCAGGTTGTTGGTAAACGGTTTCAGGCGTTCACATATTACGGCAGATAGGATCTTGTAGGCGATGTTGAGGAGACTTATGCCTCTGTAGTTGGCGCAGTTCAGAGGGTCTCCTTTTCTCCTTTCACAATTAATCACTTTAAATACACAATCACTTTTCTCTTACTCAATACTTATACTTTTTCTCTATACTTTTCACTACTGTCATCTATCGTACTTCTCCAACCACCTCACCTATCGCGGTTCACAACTCGAATGTCTTGGGTGCTCCTGCGACATTTATTTATATCTCTTAGTGACACCTTTCGAAATTTCCAGATTCGTTGAGAAGGTTCGTTTAGAAGGTTCGAGAACAACATCATTATGTATGTACTAGTTATTCCACAGCTACTCAAACTGCTATTCAAATGCTGCCAAAATCGGTAATATGGCCACTTTCTACTAGATGGCGCTTGCTGAATGACACAGTTTGAGCAAACATGCAACAATATATTAATAAAAAAAAACAAATAGTTAATGGACTCAGTTACCATGACAAAAATAATCTTTAACAATTAAAGAATATAGTATAGTAACCCTAGATAAACAATAACAATATTTCCTAAGCCAAAATAAGGAAATAATAAAAATAATAAACAAAATTAAACTTTAACAAAAATAACCAATGGGATGGTAACCCTTACCGAAAAAAAATTAACCAAAATAAATAAATAACAAAAATAAAGAATAAATTTCAACAAACAAATTATAATTGGTTTGATGGTAACCCTAACCAAAAATCAATAAATAACAAAAATGAGAAAAATAATGAATTTAAACTTCAACAAAAAAATAATAATAAATAATGGAATGGTAATCCTTAAAAAAAACTCTTTTAACTGAAATGAATAGATAATCTAAGAAAAATAGGTAAACTAAACTTTAACAACAAAATATAGTTGGTGGGAGGTAACCCTAACCAAGAATTCTTAACAAAAATCAATAAATAACAAAAAGATAAAAATGAAATTAAACTTTGACAGAAAAATAATAAATAGTGCGGTGGTACCCCTTAACAAAAAAATTGTTTGAACCAAACTTAAACAAAGGTATACCCAACAGAGGAAATCACACAAGTTTATTCTAGTCGAAGCAAAAATCTAACCAATATTTGGTTCTCGCCCTATGCAGTCCTTATCCCTTACCTTTACCGAATTCCTACCTAAATCGAGCTCAATGTAGGTTTCGAAGAGGGGTAGTTTAACTAGAAAACATAGGGACGGGCTACAGTCCGCTTGGGCGAACTGTTGGATACCCTATTCTTATTCCTATCCCTCATAAGTGGGCGTGACAAAAGTCTAAGTATGGTTGAATTGTTAAGAACGGTCTACATATTTTGTTATATAACATTTAAAGGATTTTATCAAAAAAAAAACGCTCCCTAGCTCAAAATTAGGTGTTTCAATAAAATTGTTTTATTTAATTGTGGGCGTGTCAGTAGGCGGATTTAAAAAAAAAATAACACATGAGAAAAAAGAAAATAAGAGAGTATATATTATAAATTTCAGTTCCCTAGCTCAAACTTTGAATTTTCAAAAAAAAAAAAATTTGTGGGCGTGTCAGTGGGCGGATTTTAAAAATATTTACACATGAACATAAAGGGCCCATAGAGAGTATATATTATAAATTTCAGCTCCCTAGCTCAAACTTTGGATTTTCAAAAATTAATATACCCTTAGAATAGGGTATAAAAAAATTGTTTTATTTATTTGTGGGCGTGTCAGTGGGCGGATTTTGAAAATTTTTTATCCCGAGAAGTTTTAGGAGTCATAGATCAGCTTTCTAGCTCAAAATTCGATTTTTTCCAAAATTTTGTTTTTTTGAGTTTGTGGGCGTGTCTGTAGGCGGATTTAAAAAATTCGTAAACTTGATTATTTCGGGACTCTAGAGAGTATATGGTTAAAATTTCAGCTCTCTAGGTCCAGTTTAAAGGCTTAATTTTTGGCTACAGACGGACGGACGGACATGGCTAGATCGACATTACTATCGATGCTGATCATAAATATAGTAACTTTTAGGGGTCTACGGGCAATATTAAGGTAGGTTACAAACTATGCGTCAAAATTAATATACCCCTAGAATAGGGTATAAAAATAAAAGGCAGGGAGAACTTAATAAGAGTTAGAGAAAACCCGTGCAAATGAACCAAATCGTTATTCTTTGTTTCAAGATGTCCTGGTGCTAATACCAAGGGAACTAGGCATATATACACAAAAAAAATTGAATAAAGACTAATTCAAACAAAAAAATAATTTAAACAAAAATCACGCTTGTATTGCCTTCACTAATAGAAACAAATTTCCTTTACACTATTAACACGGTTCGCCATATAATATTCCATTTTAAAATTCAATGAATAATTTTTGTTTTTGTTCCTCAATAGGCACACCAATGCAACAGGCGTTGTGACGTCAAAAAAAACGCGATGGTAACTTGACCCCTTGTAGTACCAACGTGCAGGAGACTTCGATGGCCGATGTACCACGTAAGTCATCTCAATGCGGAATTTCCGCGTTTTCAAAATCGCACCACAATTCCTTCTTGTATTGTCGGCCACACAAGGATTAAAATATTGGCGGTCACGACCTCCTTTTTTTGTGTCTATTGACGGATAGTCTATGACCGCCACTTGACCTTCAGTGGTGCTACGCCTTGCTCTATATTTCCTATTCCAAAATTGGTATTTTAAAATAAGATATCCTATATGAAAACTTAAGCTAAACTCACAGATTTAAGGTGATCACTGCATTTACACACAAAAATAATTTCAAAACTGCCTACGTAGGTCTTTTGCAAATTCAATTATTATTTTTTTTTTCTTTGTTGCACTTAATTATTCGTTTGGTTTATTGTATGTAACTTTGCACTTCTTCTTAATCTTCGGACGTGTGACAGGTACGGGGACTTTATTTCTTATGAACAATGTTCTCCTGACTTAAATCAGCAGACCATCATCCGTTTGGAGCTACCAACAACCACACTACCTTCCCGCTAGTGACCAAAATCCCATCATCCGATCTTGGATCCAATCATAACCAGCAATTCATATTTGGAATCTCCCGCTGTCATCATCTACCAAACGGTTGGAGTATTAACTCGTGTCAATAACTTGCCATCGTGAATGTGCCCTATACTCCGAATTGTCACGGATGGCAACTGACAACTCAAACAGCTGTTGAAATTTGCAATTTGTTGAACAAATTTATATTTCTTTCCAGTCAACGCATAAATTTATATTTTTATATTTCTGTTTTATCGATTTCCAGAATTCCAGACACGGTAGATCCAGCTTGGACAATATATGGAACATACCACCCGGACTCATCTTCCTATGGATTGGGGTAAGTACTATTTATAATCAGTGTCTATTTTCCTGACAGTTTTTTTGTTTCTTCCCATTTCATGGAATTCTTTTGGGCTCTCCACAATCTACCGATGGATGTGGAGTGGCGGTGTGTGAGGACGAAACACGAACCGCACCGCATCTGGAGGATACCCTTCCCGTTAAACAAGGAGGTTTAGTGGCTACGGTGAGCACTCTCAACGTTTGAAACTGTTGGGATATTTCGATCTTGATGGCTTTTCCTTTACAGGTGACCGTAACAAGATTTGTGCGATTGACACATCTAGCCTAGATAAAATAATGGATGCAATTATCACAACAGAAGCAAATCAACGACCAACAGTTGCAACTTATACACATGCAAGAAGAATTACTCAAACATCAACAACAACATCACCACCACCACCACCACCACCACCACCACCACCACAAACAACAACAACAACAACAACAACAACAACAACAACAACAACAACAACAACAACAACAACAACACCAACAACAACAACAACAACAACAACAACAACAACAACAACAACAACAACAACAACAACAACAACAACAACAACAACAACAACGACATCAACAACAATAACAAACAAAATCCCAAAAAACTAAGACCTCAACAGGAAAACCGAGATGGTAGCCATGGTCATCCCAACCTGCTTCAGCAGCCACTAGCTGCAGCCGTGGAAAACCAAGAGCTACCGAAATCAGATATAGATATGTTAAATCTGCATGTTTCTCAACAAAAAAGGCATCCGCGCTCTAATTCTAATCCCGAAATTGTAGTTCAGTCCTCATTAACACGCAGAGAGGTTGTCATCACAAATAGAAATACAATACCCTCAGCTAATGTAATAGGGACCGACAATGAAGCCCTTAACGCAATCCAGTCGTCCGTGGTTAATGACAATAGTTCGGATATATGCTCACTTAGAGTTGTACCTCCACCTCTCACGGGGTTCCTATCACGCTTGGAATACGGCACCAAGTCTAGTGATAAACATCACACTGCGGAAATGTACAACAGCCACCAATATTCCGTATTTCGGAAGGATCGTTGTTCTAATATAACCCAGAACGTGAGGGGAGGTTGAGTATTGGCTGCTGTCCGAGCCTCATGGCATAGACAAGAAATTGTATTGCCTGTACAAACTGCTGCTATTGATGTGGGCCAAATAGCTGTTAGTATTAAATGTATTCCTGTCTCAGAAATCATTCTTGTTGTTAGTTATATTCCACCAGGAAGCCCCTTTTTATTATCACCCCTATCATTTAATCCGCCGGGGGGAACATATCCCCGAAATTCCAAATTGTGTATCATTTAAGATATCCGCAGTGAACATCCTCCCGTCGGTAATGCAAATTTATTTTTCACTTGATCATTTAAAACGGGGGAATCGAATCATTCCTTGCAAATTTTGACATTTCTCTTCCGCACGAAAATTGTTGCGGATTGTTTTGCTGCGCGGTTCGTTTAAAAGATTTGACTAACAAAATGTAAGTATTTTTTGTAATAAATCGAATTTATTAAAGATATAAGTAACATTTAGGAATAGGACAACAAACAATTTAGCGAATTGGTAGCAAATATGAAGCAATTTCCCGACATCGCCAAAAACAATACTAAAAGGCCGCCGGAAAAAATTAAAGAGTTTTGGGAAAAGCTCAAAACTAATCTTAATAGCCTTGGACCACCACATAAAGAAGTTGTAGAGTGGAAAAAAGTAAGTAGATCATGCGCTTTTAATGTTTTCGCTTTCAAAAACAAAATTTAATCGCAGGTATGAAGTGATCATAAATCACATCTAAAGAAAAAGCTGAGTGTCAACAAGAAGGAGCTTACAGCAACTGGTGGTGGACCCAACAAAAAGTTTTGTTTCTCTGCGGAAGAAGAGGAAGTGATTGAGTTGATCCAATTGAACGAGTCAGTTGAAGGCATCCAAAACGTTCGTTCATTTGGATCAAATCGATCACTAAGAGAAGAAGTTCCTCCATCAGTGTCCCCTCAGTTGGCTGAAACAGAGCCACAACAACCTGCTTACTTGCCCGAAGATGTCTTTATAGAAACTCAAAATGCCAGGGGAAGATCAAGCGAGAACAAGCAACAAATTCAAGCAGACCTTCTTGTAAAACAGGTAAATATACAAGAAAACATCTACAAAGAAATCGTCAGCGGCTTGGAAGGGCAAAAAGAGAATGCCACTGAATTGAACTACGGCACTAAAAGAGTGTATAGGTCGTTGGAAAAAATTGTTGACCAAAATAAGGAGCTTTTAGCTATAATGAAGACCCGCGCGGAAGAAGAAAAAAGGCACAATCAAACAGTAGAGTTCTTTAGTCAGGAAACCCTTAATCACCAAGGAGAAATGCGCAAGATTGCCCGCAGAAAACTCGAAGTCAAGCAGAAAATGCTTGAGTATGAAATTCAAAAACTCAATTCGACCATGAGTTCAAATTGAATTATGTAGATATTTTTTTTTGTTAAATCGCATGTGATTTAAATTTTTTTTTTTTTTAGCATAGTACTGAATTGTGATTTTTATTTATTTTTAATTAGAAGTATAAACTGAATTCTGATTTTTTTAGCATAGTACTGAATTGTGATTTTTATTTATTTTTAATTAGAAGTATAAACTGAATTCTGATTTTTTTTAGCATAGTACTGAATTTTGATTTTTATTTATTTTTAATTAGAAGTATAAACTGAATTCTTGTCTCTTTAAACGAATTGTGATAATTTTTGTTCTTTTATTTTAAAAAGTTCTCTTAAATGCGTTCCTTATTTGTACAGCTTCATTTGAGTCCGGCTGAACACTTATTTCTACCGGAGGATTTGTTCTGCTGTCTTCCAATTCCGCTTCCTCAAACCCTTCCGAACTCACATTAAAGTGCATACAAATGTTATGCAAGGCGCAGCATACATTTATTATTTGTGCCGCTTTGCCTGGTTCATAGTGGAGTGATCTCACCGACATCAAGCACCGAAATCTATTTTTCAGGATTCCGATCACTCTCTCGACTACATTCCTTCCTTTGGAGTGGTGCTGGTTGAATCTGCTTTCCTGGGTATTTGATTCCACTGAGCGGTATGGTGTTAACAACCAAGGTAAAAGAGGATAGCCAGCATCAGCTACAAACAAACAACAAATGAGTATCTAATGAACATAAAAAATTAAAATTATACTTGCCTAGAAGCCTTGTATTTGTATTTGTTGTACTGTACATATTTGCGAAGTAAGTAGAGGCATCACTCGCATTCCAAATATATGAATCATGGTTAGATCCTGGGAACCTTGCGTCTATACACCGTATCCATAACTTTTGATCACAAATCTGAAAATAAATTAGTTCCCAGTGTATGACCTCAGTTAATCTGCTTTATTTATCACTAACGATCATAGCATTTATGCTGTGAAATCCTTTCCTATTATAATACAGGTGTGAATTGGCTTTTGGAACTTTGATAGCTATGTGTGTCCCATCAACACACATTACAACGCCAGTTATCTTACAGTTTTTGTAAAAGTGTAACTTTGCTTCTCTTTTTTGATCCTCAGTGTTGTCTAAACTTATCCATTTTGGGCATAGCACATTTTCTAAAATGTTTAAGACCTTGGCCAATACTTTACAAAAAGTTAACACCTTCCGCAAAAAATCTCAAGCATGCAGCTAGCTGATGCTTGGATGACACTGCAAATGATTTTTGGGTTGTGGGAGTCTCTTTAGTCAGCTCTTCAAGGACGTAATTAAACGCGGTTTTATTCAGTCGAAAGTTTTTAATAAAACTGAAATAAAATTTATTTTATGGAAATTGTAAACAACAATGACATTTTTTAACTCACGACGCATCTGACATATCCATAATATCTTCACCAGAAGCTCTTAAATTGGCACGATAACTTCTTTTGTTTTTTTTTGTCGTCATCTTCAAAAAATAGAGCTATGCTATCCATTTTGTTTAAATAAAAGAAATTCTTTGACAAGCAGGAGTTCTTTCTATTTGACAACAATGACAAAACATATGATTTCGAAAAAAATCAAAACGTGGTCGGTAAAACAGTGCATCCGACGGATTAAATGATACCAACAGCAAGTGAACGTGGATCGAATGCGTGAAGTGGATCTTCGATCCGCCGGATTAAATGATAGGGGTGTATATACAGCTCATATTGCAAATTGTTACTTCATTTTAAACAACCTAAACGACAAACAACATGTAATTGTAATTGGTGATTTCAACTTATCTAATCTTATATGGACTTTTGATTACAATGAATCTAGGCTTATTCCATCAAATGTTAACCTAGATTATGAATATGAAGTTGTTGACACGCTTGCCCGGCTTGATATTAAGCAGATAAATAGTTTTCATAATGAGTTTAATAATTTAATTGATTTAGTTTTCGCTGATTCAGTGCTTGACATTAGTGTTAGCAACTCCATATTACTCTTTGTCGCAACACAATTTTCATGTAGCACTTTCTATAAGATTACAATTTTGTGAATTTATTAAACCGTCTTCATCTGGATGTAATTTTAATTATAACTACTCCGAAGCTAATTTTAATAGCATTTCAAATTATCTAAATAGCATTGAATGGTTAAATGTTTTTAGTAGCCATAATTTAAATGATTCCTTCAACCTTTTTATAGAATTCGTTAGAGTCGCAATCAATATGTTTACGCCGAAAGTAAAAGCCAAAACTGGCACCAAACCTTTTTGGTTCAATAAGAGGGTTATAAATCTTAGCAATAGGAAAAATAAGATCTACAAACAGTTTCGGAAAAACAATAATGATCCTGAGCTTTATATCCAATACCGCCGACTCCAGGAGCAATTTAATGTTTTAAATAAGTTCCAGTAGAGAGAGTATGTTCTATCAGTCGAGTCAGATTTAAGGAATAATAGCAAATGTTTTTGGAAGTATACCAATAATAAAAAACAATCAATTGGTATTCCAAGAATTATGCGCCAAGATGACGAAACTTCTTCAGACCTTTTAACAATTTGCAACATGTTTGCTAAGCACTTCCCATCGGTCTACACTTCCTTCGGATCTTCTTCTTTTAGTGATAGTTCACTAAAAGAAGATAATTCATTAAATCTTGGCATATTCGAATTTTTGTCTTCTGAAGTGAAATTAGCACTTTCCTTTTTAAAGACTGATACAAATCCTGGTGTTGATGGAATTCCGCCAATTATTCTTCGTAACTGTTCTTACGCGTTTGCTGTACCTCTCTGTTTAGTATTTAATCAATCCATTGAAAATGGGGACTTTCTCAAGGTCTGGAAATATTTATACCCTATTCTAAGAGTATATTTACTTTGACGCATAGTTTGTAACATACCTTAATATTGCCCGTAGACCCCTAAAAGTTACTATATTTAAGATCAGCATCGATAGTAATGTCGATCTAGCCATATCCGTCCGTCCGTCCGTCGGCAAAAATTATGCCTTTAAACTGGGCCTAGAGAGCTGAAATTTTAACCATATACTCTCTAGGGTCCCGTAATAATCAAGTTTACGAATTTTTGAAATCCGCCCACAAACTCAAAAAACAAAATTTTTGAAAAAATCGAATTTTGAGCTAGGAAGCTAAATTTTTTTATATATGATCTATGACTCCTAAAACTGCTCGGGAGATAACATTTTCAAAATCCGCCCAATGACACGCCCACAATTAAATAAAACAATTTTATTGAAAAACCAAAAGGGCTAGGGAGCGTTTTTTTTTTACAAAAACTTGTTTTTTTTGATAAAATCCTTTAAATGTTATATAACAAAATAATAATAACAACTATTCTTAGACTTTTGTCACGCCCACTCATAAGGGATGGGAATAAGAATAGGGTATCCAATAGCTCACCCAAGCGGACTACGGGCTACAGTCCGCTTGGGCGAACTATGTTTTTAAATCTGGTTCCAGACACATGATATCTCAAATTATCGCCCAATCTGCAAAATTCCAACTATACCTAAGCTCTTCGAAAAATTAGGCTTTTGTCACGCCGACTCATAAGGGATGGGAATAAGAATAGGGTATCCAACAGTTCGCCCAAGCGGACTGTAGCCCGTCCCTATGTTTTTAAATCTGGTTCCAGACATGATATCTCAAATTATCGCCCAATCTGAAAAATTCCAACTATACCCAAGCTCTTCGAAAAATTAGTGTCTGATTTCAGCACGTTTTTGTGGCTAGTAGATCAACTTCAACTAATCTCTCAATTTTCTATAATCACGTTTTAAACGGTTTGGAGAAAGGTATGAAAAGTATGATGTCATATATACTGACTTTTTCAAGGCCTTTGATCGAGTAAACCACGCCATCTTACTGCAGAAACAGGCAAGATTTGGATTTCATTCCAATCTGTTGAAGTGGGTTAGCTCATATCTTACGGAGCGTACTCAGTTTGTATGCTTAAACGACATTTGGTCAACACCGGTTTAAGTTACTTCAGGTGTACCTCAAGGTAGTCATCTTGGCCCTTTACTCTTCCTGTTATTTATTAACGATATTCCGGAAATGTTTCTGAAATCTCAATGTTTGATGGTTGCCGATGATTTGAAGATTTTTCGTCAAATAACATCGGTGTTAGATTGTAGACTTTTACAAGATGATCTTGATAGACTCTCGAATTGGTGCCATAACAATGACCTGCACTTAAATGTATCTAAATGGCAAAGCCTTACTTTTTGTCGTAATCTGTCCCCAATTCCTGTCTCGTATATGATTGCTGATGTTCTGTTATTCATTATACGATCACAAAAAGATCTTCGGATTATGTTTGATCAAAAATTGAATTTTATTGAACATATTGAGTTTCTAGCTGCTAAAGCCAACTCAATGCTAGGATTTATATTGAGAAATTCAAAGGAATTTCAGGATCCTTATAGTCTCAAATGCCTCTTTTTTGCATTTGTTGTCTTAATGCTATATTTATTTAATATTGTTACATCCAGGCTAGGATTCGAAAAGATAAAACGTAATTCTATTTAATTAATCTTTATTAGTTCTCTTTCAATTTAATTCTTGATTATTATTCTAATAATTCCCTTATTTAATTCAACAATTCACTTTCACAATTAATCACTTTAAATAAACAATCACTTTTCTCTTATTCAATATTCTCTATACTTTTCACTACTGTCATCTATCGCCCTTCTTTATCGCGGTTCACAACTCGAATGTCTTGGGTGCTCCTGCGACATCTATTTATATCTCCTAGTGACACCTCTCGAAATTTCCAGATTCGTTGAGAAGGTTCGTTAAGTTCAGAAGGTTCGAGAACAACATACCAAGTTATACCACAGCTACTCAAACTGCTATTCCAATGCTGCCAAAATCGGTAATATGGCCACTTTCTACTAGATGGCGTAGTTGACTAATTAATGCTGAATGACACAGTTCAAGCAAACATGCATCAATATCCCCCTCTTAAACTTGTTCGTCCCGAACAAGCACGTCAATATTTTCCCCATGGTAGCGATGGAGACGATCCACATGGACAACTTTCAGCTTGCCTCTTCCTCGCTGGATCCGGTAGACAACATCGTTGATGCGCTTCACTATCTTATAGGGTCCTTCCCAATCCTGCTGTAGTTTAGGTGACATACCTTTTCGGCGATGAGGGTTGTATAGCCATACCAGATCTCCTTCCTGGAATCCTGTGGTGGTCGCTTTTGTATCGTACCTCGTCTTCATGCGGTCGCTGGATATCCGAATCTTATCTCTAGTTTTCCGATGAATGTTTCTGATGATTTCTCTGAGATCCGCCACATAATCATCTACATTCGTTGCTTCATCAGTCGGAGATCCAAACATCAATTCACTAGGTAACCGGATGGTTCGACCAAAAAGGATTTCGGATGGAGTATGTCCTGTTGTGTTATGAACTGCGCTTCGATAAGCTAATAGGAACATGGGGATGTGCTTGTCCCAGTCCCGCTGGCAGTCGCCAACAACCTTAGAAAGGTGTTCGTTTAAGGTTCTATTGAAGTGTTCCACCATTCCGTCCGATTGTGGATGAAGCGGGGTTGTTCTTGTCTTCTTAATCCCTAGTAGCTGGCATACTCCTTGAAAGATCTTCGACTCGAAGTTGCGACCTTGGTCCGAGTGCAATTCCATTGGTACGCCAAATCTGCTTACCCAGTTGTGGACAATCTGCTCTACCACGGTTTTAGCTTCTTGGTTAGGTATAGCAAAGGCTTCAGGCCATTTAGTGAAGTAGTCCATCACTACGAGGATATAGCGGTTTCCACTGTTGGTTTCTGGAAACGGTCCTGCGATGTCAACTGCAATCCTTTCAAAGGGCGCTCCAACGTTGTATTGATGCATCTTGCCTTGCATTTTTACTCTCGGGCCTTTACTGGCTGCGCAAGCGGCGCATTTTCGGCACCAGTTTTCGACGTCGTCTCTTGCGTGGATCCAGTAAAAGTGTTCTCGCACTTTTTCGAGTGTCTTATTTACTCCCAAGTGACCTCCGGACACTCCATCATGTAGTTCCCTAAGTACTTCGTTGACTTTCGATCTGGGTACCACAAGTTGCATCACGGCTGATGTTCCATCCGAACTTTCCCATTTTCTTTTCAAAATGCCATCCTGGACATGAAGTGAGTCCCATTGTGCCAAGTATGCCTTCAATTCCGGACTCCTATTGGAGATCTGCTGCCAGTCCGGCTTGCCCTCATGTTCCTTCCAGGCGAGAATCGGCTCGATATCCGGATCTTCCTGTTGAGCATTCCGGATCTCCCGTGCACTCCAGCCGCTAATGGGCTCAGCTCTCAACCGTTGGACTGACACTTTATCTTTTTCCTCCTGGCGTACGCAATGTTTACAATCAGCCTTGCAGGGTCGCCGGGAGAGGACATCTGCGTTGGAGTGAAGAGTTCCCTTTCGGTGCTGTATCTCGTAGTCATACATCTGCAGCCGCTCAATTCACCTCGCGACTTGTCCTTCAGGGTTCTTAAAGTGCAGCAGCCACTTTAGAGACGCATGATCTGTACGCAGGATGAATTTCTGCCCATATAAGTACTTGTGGAAGTGCTTTGTTGCCAGGATCAAAGCCAGGAGTTCCCGCCTGGTCACGCAATAATTCCTCTCCGGCTTGGATAGCACTTTACTGAAGTAGGAAACTACTCTCTCTTGGCCATCATGGATCTGCGAAAGAACGGCTCCGATCCCAACATTACTAGCGTCGGCATCTCCAATAAATGTCTTTCCTGGAGTAGGGTACGCTAGAATTGAAGCATCACACAGTTGGTGTTTGAGACTCTTGAAACTCGCTTCGCATTCACCTGACCATTTAAATGGTTTTCCCTTTTCCGTCAGTTGATGCAAGCTCTTTGCGATCCTTGCGAAGTCCTTCACAAACCGTCCGTAGTAAGTTGCAAGTCCCAGGAAGCTTCTCAGTTGGTGTTTGTCTTTGGGAACGGGCCAATTTTTCACCGCATCGACCTTCTCTGGGTCAGTCCTTACTCCTTCGGACGAGATGATGTGCCCCAGATATTTTACCTCAGATCTAAAGGGATCACACTTTTTCGGGTTAAGCTTTAATTGTGCACTTCGTAGTCTCTGGAACACTTCCTTCAAGTTATCTCGATGTTCCTCAAACGTTTTTCCAACCACGATGACATCGTCCAAGTAGACCAAACACGTTTTCCATGTTAGCCCCAACAAAACACGCTCCATTAGTCGCTCAAAGGTTGCCGGCGCGTTACACAGTCCAAATGGCATTACTGTGAATTGCCAGAGCCCGTTTCCTGCTGTGAAAGCTGTTTTCTCACGGTCTTCCGGATGTATCTGCACTTGCCAGTAGCCACTCTTCAGATCTAGAGTGGAAAACCATCGAGCTCCGGACAGTGTATCCAGCGTATCGTCAATCCTTGGTAGAGGGTAGCTATCCTTTTTGGTGACATTATTCAGTTGGCGATAGTCTACACAGAACCGAGTGCTGCCATCTTTCTTTTTGACTAGGACAATTGGAGATGCCCATGGGATTTTAGAGCATTCGATTACTCCTTCCTTCTCCATCGTCGACACCATCTCTGCAACCTCCGCCTGCTTAGCCAATGGTAGTCGTCTGGGAGGCTGACGAATCGGTCTCGCATCTCCAGTGTCTATCCGGTGTTGTACAAGGTGTGTTCGGCCATACTCGCAGTCCCGCGAAGCGAATATATCAGCAAACTCGTTGATGAGGTTCCCTGCTATGGCTTGCTGCTCCCGATTCAGATCGCAGTGCTGGAATAAAGTTCTTTTGACCTCAGTCATTCCCATTAGTGAACGGGGCTTCGCAACACCTTCCTGTGATAGTTTTGTGATGGCAGTAACCGGTACACACTTTCCAACCACCTCACCTTGCTTCAATTTGACGCTTTTGTGTTCCGCATTAAGAACTCGTACGGGAACCATATTGTTCTTCGGCTCGACAAGCATTTTTCCAACCACGCAATTTCGGCAGTGGTTGTCTTCTGGCTCGACTAGAAAGAATCGGTGGGCCCCAGGATCACCTTCCAGCTTTGTCCAAATCAGTGTCTCTGAAGAAGGTGGTAGGACCTCGTCCTTACTAATGACTGTCCTCAGGGATGCGACGTTCTCGTTCCCGTACACCATCGGAATTTCTACGTTTCGATACTTGAGTACTTGCATACCAATGTCCAATACTACATCATGCGCCTTCATGAAATCGATTCCAATGATGCATTCGTCACATATATCGGCTACTAGGAAAGCGTGGGAGAATACTAATCCTGTCAAATTTATTGTTAGTATGACCTCTCCATACACTTTCGCTGTCGCTCCTGTTGCTGTTTTCAGACAGTAATTGCTGGTGTTGTGCAGCCAAGACTGACGGACGATGTCCCTCCTTATGATGGAAGCGGTGGCACCGGTGTCGATGGTTGCCACGCACTTATTTTGTCCGATATAGGCTTCCACTGTTAGACTCTGGTTTCCTCGTTTGGTTTGGGAGACTTGAATTGTGGTCCTGGGGTCATCGATTCTGGAAACCCACTTCTGCTCCGAGAAGCTGCCCCTTACACGTTTCCCGACTGCTGGTTCTCCGAAGCTATATCTGCCAGATGCTTCTTCGTTGCGCCTCCTAGGCCCGCAATGTGGACAACTGCCTTGTCTGGGTGGAGCTCTGCACTGTCTCTGCAGGTGCCCTATTTTGTTGCAGTTCCAGCAGCGCATTTGACCTCTGTTATCTCTGCTCCGGTCTACGATGTCATGAGCATTCAACGGCTGTAATTTCCCTTACGCGGTGGAACACATTCAATGCCTGATCAGCAGCTTGCATTGTCAAGGCAAATGCTAGGGCCTCAGCGAGAGTTCTCTTTCCAGCCATTCTTACGGCCATTTGCAGTTGTCTATCTTCAATGGCTTGGATAAACGCATCCACAGCCATTTCATTGATGAGAACCTCACCAGCATTAGGATATGACAAATGTGCCAGACGTTCGATATCTGCTTGCAGCTGTTGAAGTGTTTCTCCCCGCTTCTGGACTCTACTGCGTAGCTGGACCCTGTACACTTGCTGCATATGCTCATCACCGAAGCGCATCTCTATAGCCTTGACCAGGGCGTCGTAGTCGTGTTGCTTCTCTTCTGAGACGGTTTGGAGTAACTCCGCAGCTGTACCTCTTAGTGCGAGCGTTAGCGCAATCGACTTTTCCTCGTTGTCCCAGCTGTTCGCCATTGCAGCTGCTTCAAACTGTTTCTTATAAATTGGCCATGATGTTTGACCGTCGAAAACAGGAGGCTGCATCTCTTTCCTTCTCGGGCAGCCCGCAGAATTTTCTCGAGCCTTCTGCTTCTTCACTTTCTCCAGCTCTCTAGCCAAGTTCTCGAAGTTTGTTTCATGCTTGCAAAACGTCTGATGGATTTCGTCGAATTTGGTTTCAACCTTCTCGAACTTGTGGTCAATTTCTTCGAGTTTTCCTTCGAGAACATTTTTAAAATCTTCCACAGCGCTCTTTTGGGCGGCAACTATGGAATTCTTTTGTTCTGCGAATTTAGAGTCCATTGACTCCAATTTCGAATCCAGAGAATTCTTCTGTTCATTGAACTGAGAGTCTATAGAATTCTTTTGTTCATCAAATTTAGAGTAAATACAGTCGAATTTCTGATCGAACTTGGCCAGAAGTAGTTCCATCATAGCAGTCATATCAACGGCTGTACTTACTTGTTCTTCTGCTACGTCGAACAAAACGGACTTGGGATTTTCTCCTTCGTTTTCAACAGCTTCCTGCAGTCGAAGCACCAGATCACTTTTTCCTCCAGCTGTGGAGAGATTCCGCTTTTCTAGCTCAGCTTTTAACTGCGGTATACTGAGCTGTAGTAATTTCCATGTGCGCCCCATTTTTCTTTCCTTTTTTTTCACTAAATACGTTTTTTTTTTTTTAAACTAATTCACTTCACTTTAATTTCACACTGAATACGTTTTATCCCACTTCTGACACCAATGTTACATCCAGGTTAGGATTCGAAAAGATAAAACGTAATTCTATTTTATTAATCTTTATTAGTTCTCTTTCAATTTAATTCTTGATTATTATTCTAATAATTCCCTTATTTAATTCAACAATTCATTTTCACAATTAATCACTTTAAATAAACAATCACTTTTCTCTTATTCAATATTCTCTATACTTTTCACTACTGTCATCTATCGCCCTTCTTTATCGCGGTTCACAACTCCAATGTCTTGGGTGCTCCTGCGACATCTATTTATATCTCCTAGTGACACCTCTCGAAATTTCCAGATTCGTTGAGAAGGTTCGTTAAGTTCAGAAGGTTCGAGAACAACATACCAAGTTATACCACAGCTACTCAAACTGCTATTCCAATGCTGCCAAAATCGGTAATATGGCCACTTTCTACTAGATGGCGTAGTTGACTAATTAATGCTGAATGACACAGTTCAAGCAAACATGCAACAATATATTCCCTATTGAATATTTTTCTTAATGCTATATTTATTTAATATATTCCTTATTGGATATTTTTGTTAATGCTATATTTATTTAATATATTCCTTAGTGGATATTTTTCTTAATGCTATATTTATTTAATATATTCCTTATTGGATATTTTTCTTAATGCTACCGCGGATTTTTTTTCTTATATATATGCAAATGCTTTTTTTTTTTTTTTTTTTTTTACAAGGCCTCTTTTCTCTCTCTTTTTTTTTTTTTTTTTAAAAAAATCTATGGTTTGGTTAGATGTTACAAATCAAAAGTAAATGCAAATTGCTTTAGTATGTATACATAAAATTGCTTAAGTCGATTTTTGTGTACCTTTGTCCTCCTACCTTCGTACTTTATTATACAATTTACTCCTTCCTCAGACAATACTTCAAACGGTCCTATGTAAATAGGATCTAACTTTCTTCTATTTTCATTTCTTACCAAAACTAAACTACCTACTTCGAAACTAGTTTTTTTACTTCTCGCTTTTCTATCGTAACTGGCTTTTCTATCATTTTTCCTTTCTACGAGTATGTCTCTAGCATCCCTATGAGCGATTTGTAGTCGTTGTCTCAGCTCAATTACATAATCTTCATAATTGTATCTGGGGTCTACCTTTTTTGTCAGATTTGATGGTAACGTACATTGTCGTCCGAATACCAATTCAAATGGGGTATACCCTGTTTCTGCGTGTACTGAGGTGTTATAGCAAAACACATAATAGGGTAACCAAGTACACCAATCTGTATGTTTTTCAGATACGTAGCTTCTGAGGTATGCTCCGAGAACTTTATGGGAGTTTTCTAATGCTCCTATACTTTCGTGATGATAGGCCGTGGACTGCATTTGTTCTATTTTTAGTAGCTTGCACATATCCTTAAAGATTTTGTTGATAAATTCGGTTCCTTGGTCAGATGCTATTGTTTTGGGAACTCCATATCTAAGGATAAAGCATTCTACTAGTCCTTTGGCTACGGTGCTAGCTTCTTTGTTCGCTATTGGAATAGCTTCGGTGAATTTAGTTAGTTCGTCTTGCAATGTGAGGATGTATTTATATCCATTTGTAGACTCGTCTAGTGGACCTACTAAGTCTAGGTAGATCTTGTCGAAGCTTGATTCGGCTGTTGAAGTTATCTCCATGGGCTGCTTTTTAGGCGTAATATGTTTATTTTTCTGGCAAGAAGGGCAATGCTTAACATAGGTGGCTATGTCGTTTTGCATCCCTGTCCAGAAATATTTTCTTTTAATTGATTTAAGCATGCGGTTTCTTCCTGCATGTCCACTGGTTGGTAACAAGTGATAATCGTTGAGCAATATTTTTATTTTGTGAGGATCGGTAATTTTAATACATTTATCAATTAGGTGCACCTTTACATTACATTCTTTAAATAATTCTCCGAAGATATTTTTTAACTCGTGAATTGTACATTCTCGACGGCCGTCTGCGAGTTTCTTAATTTCTTCTTTGGTAATGTATAATTTATTAATAGATAGAGGTCCGCAGATTCTATGCACGTCCCGCGACAACATTTTGCCAAATGATGCCGATCGGTCTGTAGTGCTTTCCTTGGACCATCTTAGGAGTATACAATTCTTCTCTGGGATGTATGCCAAAACTTTGTTGGATCCCAGGATTATATTAGTATCTTTTACTTGATACTCTTCGTCCTCGAAACTGTTACATATTTTTAGCTCAATAATTTTATTCCCATGCTCTGGAGGTTTGAGTAGTTCTGTGATAACGCGATTATTATCTTCGATTTCTGTTTCTGGTACGTTATCTAAATTTTCCTATTTTGATATTTTTGCGACTTAGTGCGTCAGCTGTGCAATTATCTTTTCCGGGTGTGTATTCGATGTAGAAGTTATATTCTTCTAGTAGTAGTCTAAATTTAGTTAGTGTACTGGAAGGTTCTTTTAGGGAGAAAATGTATACTTCCCACAATCCTTATTTAAACTGAATACGACAAGTAGATGATTTAACGGGATGGTAATAGTTGCGAAATTAGGAATGAATGATAGTAGGTAGTTTGCGAAATAAATAGAAATAGCTACGAATCCTCTGACTATAGTAATAAAATAAGTAGGTACTAAATAAAATTAAGATACGACGTAGATAGTAAAACTTAAATATAATATAGATTAGGTAATTTAATATGAATGTACAGTCATCCTTAGTTGCTAAGTATTTAACAAAAAAAAATTGGGTATACAAAGGAATACCAATTATTTTTATCATTATTTTTATTTTAAAACAGCAGTTTTTGAAAATTATTTATAAGTTGGTAGTAGGTGCATAATGCATAAGTCATATTTAATTAAACATTAACCAACTATTTGGAAGTAAATACATATTTGACTAAACAAAAGAGGTTACGATTAATGGTTTTTTATGTGATACCACACAATTTTAAAAACAAAATAAAAGAGGTTATTTAAAAATTGAAAAAAAAACTTGTATAAAAATTGTTTACTGCAGCTGAGCTGCTAATGCTTGTGGTGATCTTCCAAAATGTCCAGTTGAGCTTCTAGCTCCCTGTTGTTCCGCGTCCGTAGCAGCCATAACAAGAAAGGGAGATTTTGGTCCACTCCCATTTGGTAGCAGTGCCCGACAATACAGGCAACTAAGTTGATGTCCATCACCGCCATCAAGCGTTGAACGAGGCCCGGTCCCATATTAGACCTGAGCCAAACGAAAGCATACGTTTTCAGCTTCGAATGCATATTGCTTTGAAGTGTGTGGGTAGTATGCTGAGGACTGGGTGTGATTGGTGCGCTTTCCCATGAATCACCTTCAATCACATTCTGAACCGGTAGACAACCAACTCGGGGATGTTCTTTAAAGTGTTCTCTACTTTTAAACTTGGTTTTTATTGCTCCTGTAAAGTTTTGTACATCCTCTGTTGGTGTAGTTGGCGTACGTGTACGAAACTCATGCATCATGATTTTCAGCATTGCGACCAAAGAAGAAACACTTTGGTACGTATCGAAGTTAACGCACTTGCGCTTAAATCTGTTTAACAGCAGGTAGAGATCTTTTTTAAAACAGAGCTATTTAGAAAGACAGAGTTCTTCTCCTGGCAGGATCGCCATGTGACGTTGCCTGGTCCTGGCGGCAACGTACTGTGTTAGGTTGGGTCTTATTGTGTAATATTCCTCGACCCAAAACGTTAGCTATTATGCTGTCGTTTACCTCTATTAGCGACGAACGCTATGTTCATAGAGCGGGCCGAGGTACAAGAGAATTGAAGTTGAGCGAGTTGCTCGTAAAATAAAACAGTCTTGACTCGTTGGTTGCTTTTAGGAGAAGAACATTTTATTTACTAAATCTTATGCTATTTATACAAAATACTTCATTGGATTTGGTTCACATTCCAATCCACTCAGATTCTGGCCCTCGATACTTGAACCCCAATCATTTCATACCTTGCCGGTGCATATCACCCTATCAGCATTATTATTATCCCATGCACCGGACGTGGGCAAAGGAATGCATAGTGCAACCCGAACCCGTCATAGTATTTGCTATGGTGCTTAGTGGTGAGGCAAATGCATTCACAAGATACATACTTATCTATGTGATTTGATTATGTCGCTGAGCAGGTCGTCACTTCGGACGGATACCGAAGGTGTCGGTATACACATGGTGTACCATGGGTAATAGTCAAATGGACATGAATTACCATCGCGCTAGACATGTTATACGACGCTTGATGCATGTCTCGTGGGTTTCAAGTATCGAAGCTCAGAACGAGAACATTTATAATGAGAACATTTATGAATGAGAACATTTATGAATGAACGATAAATGATCGCTGATGTTATCCCATCACAGAGCTATGTGATTCGTATAATACTCTACTTCTGTGTTGTTTCTTCTGGGAGTGCATCCCGGATCGATACAGCTTTCGACAGAGAAAGACGTGTTTTAATCTGCTCTGCGATATAAATATACAAGGTGGCGCAAAAATAACCTTCCGATGTTTTTTGGCTGTAATTAAAAAAAAAAAATGAAAAACTTTGATTCTTCTTGTGGATTAATTTTATTTGGTCTTTTAATTTTTTTTACATCAAATCGAGAATATGTTGTCATGTAAATGGCCGCCGCCACAGTTGATTGTCATTTGAGTCCTTTTTATGGCATTTTCCATCACTTTGGCCAAAACTTCCGGCGATAGGTCCTCACATTGTTGACGGATATTGTCTTTAAGAGCTGCAAGAGTCTGAGGCTTGTTGACATAAACCCGCGACTTCAAAAAGCCCCAAAAAATAAGTCTGGAGCGGTCAAATCAGGCGATCTTGCTGGCCAGTGCAAATCGCCAAAACGGGAGATTAGGCGCCCGGGAAATGCATCCTTCAGCATATCGGTTGTGGCACGTGCAGTGTGTGCCGTTGCACCGTCCTGTTGGAACCACATGTTTTCCAATCCCAATTCATCAAGTTGCGGCAAAAAGAACTCGTTGATCATTGTTCTGTAGTGCTCACCATTCACAGTAACCGTTTGGCCCGCGACGTCTTCGAAGAAAAAAGGTCCGATGACTCCTCCAGCGAAAACAGCACACCATACAGTGAATTTGAGCGGGTGTAATGGCTCTTCGTGGGTTACACGCGGATTTTCAGTGCCCCAGAAGCGTAAATTTTGCTTATTTACGTACCCGCTAAGATGGAAATGGGCCTCATCACTCATGATTATTTTTGATGAAAAATCATCTTCCTCTTGGTGATGATTAAGGATGGCTTGAGCGTATGTTAGACGCGATTGGCGGTCAGCAGCTAACAGCTGATGCACCGTCTGGACTTTGTACGGAAACATCTTCAAATCTTGTACCAAAATTCGCTGTAAAGACCGTCGACTGATACCCATTTGCGTGGCACGTCGTCTGGTCGATGTCGACGGCGCTTTCATGACATCTTCGGCTACAGCAGCAATATTCTCTGCAGAACGGCTACTCCGGGGTCTGCCACGCCTGGCAGCATCTCGTGTTGTGCCAGTCTCTTCGAGGCGAGCGGCTAAACGTCGCAGTGTTTCACCAGTAGGCGTTGGACGGGTAGGAAATCTGCGACGAAATTCACGTTGTGCCAAAGTCACCGACCGATTATTGCTCAAAACTCCGCGTTCTGGAGCAGTGTAGCGTAACATTGTTTATTAACGTGTTTTTCGCATGTGTTTACTACACAAATGTCAAAACAGAACTGACATTAGGGGCCAATCGCAAAGTTTATAGCATTTTCTGATAGGAGGATTACTTTTGCGCCACCTTGTATAAATAAAAGTGAAATAAAACAATTCGATAACATTATGGAAACGGAGTGTAAAAAGTGTAAAAAACGGTTTAAAGGTGAAAGAAATATAATTTGTAGTGGCCTTTGCGGCAAAGTGTTTCACGAAAAATGCACTGGACTACCCGATTATGATGCGCGTTTGATTCAAGAAAAAAAAACCTCGCCTTCATTTGCAACGATTGTGTAGATGAAAAAAATGCAATTTTCACAACTTTGAATGATATGCTTAAATCGATAAACGAAAATAAAGAATATATTAAGAAACAAGAACAAATTGTGCGTGACATTCTTGAAAAGTGTAACTCCTTCGGTCTTAGTGAAGCTCAAAGTGTAAATGCAAATAATAAAACAAGGGAAACATATGCGAGTCAATTACAAAAAGAGCCCGCAGTAATAGTTATACCGAAAGCAAAACAAACGGGTGAAAAAACAAAAGATGATTTAAACATAGGGGCGGGCTACAGTCCGCTTGGGCGAACTGTTGGATACCCTATTCTTATTCCTATATCTCATAAGTGGGCGTGACAAAAATTTAAAGGATTTTATCGAAAAAACTAAGCTTTTGTAAATAAAAACGCTCCCTAGCTCAAACTTTGGTTTTTCAATAAAATTGTTTTATTTAATTGTGGGCGTGTCAGTAGGCGGATTTAAAAAAAATTTAAGTAAGAGCATAAAGGGCACCTAGAGAGTATATACTATAAATTTCAGCTTCCTAGCTCAAACTTTGGACTTTCAAAAATACAAAAAAAATAATTGTGGGCGTGTCAGTAGGCGGATTTTGAAAATATTTACACATGAGCATAAAGGGCCCCTAGAGAGTATATATTAAAAATTTCAGCTCCCTAGCTCAAATTTTGGTTTTTCAAAAAAAATATTTTATTTAATTGTGGGCGTGTCAGTGGGCGGATTTTGAAAATTTTATGTCCCAAGTAGTTTTATGGGCCAAAGATCATATATAAAAAATTTCAGCTTTCTAGCTCAAAATTCAATTTTTCCCAAAATTTGTTTTATTTAATTGTGGGCGTGTCAGTGGGCGGATTTTGAAAATTTTATGTCCCAATCAGTTTTATGGGCCATAGATCATATATAAAAAATTTCAGCTCTCTAGCTCAAAATTAGATTTTTTCCAAAATTTTGTTTTTTTGAGTTTGTGGGCGTGTCTGTGGGCGGATTTCAAAAATTCTTAAACTTGATTATTTCGGGACCATAGAGAGTATATGGTTAAAATTTCAGCTCTCTAGGTCCAGTTTAAAGGCCTAATTTTTGCCGACGGACATGGCTAGATCGACATTACTATCGATTCTGATCATAAATATAGTAACTTTTAGGGGTCTCCGGGCAATATTAAGGTATGTTACAAACTATGCGTCAAAATTAATATACCCCTAGAATAGGGTATAAAAAAGAAGGTTGATCCGTCAAACCTAAAAATTAGTACAGTGGCTACAAGGCAAAATGGAATTGTACAAATATCGTGTATTAGTGAAGGAGAGAGAAGCAACGTTGTTAATGCCGTTGAAGAAAAGCTTGGTGCGGAATACGAAGTAAAAATACCGGTTTTAAAAAAGCCAAGAGTGATCGTAACTGGTGTAAGTGAGGAAATCAAAGAAGATCAAATTGAAAAAAGCTTGAGAGCACAAAACGGTATGCTAGCCGCGAGTGAAATCAAATGTATAAAAATAAATAAAAAGAACGGAGAGAAAGGAAGAAAAAAGTTTGTTTACTATAATGCAGTGGTGGAATTGGACGGTGAAAGCTTTGCAAAAGTGATGGACGTAGGTCGAGTAAATGTTGGATGGGATAGATGTAAAGTGTTTGAATCAATAACAGTGAGGAGGTGCTATAAATGTTTAGGTTTTAACCACATAGCAGCAGATTGTAGGAATAAATACTGCTGTCGTAAATGCAGTGGTGAGCATGATACCAAAGATTGTGATAGTGCCGAGTTATTAAAATGCATGAACTGCGTAAAAATGAATGGTAGACTTGGTTTAAATCTGGACATTAATCACAAGACGACGGATTATATGTGTCCAGTTTATCGCAAGAGACTGGATGGAGAACGAAGCCGGGTGATGTATTAGCAATTAAATGAAAACCTTTTTAATAAAAATCCTTTAGCTTATTTAAATGAATGTGCAAGGGATAACCGGGAATTTTGAGTTGATTGAAGAATAGGCAGACAAAAACAAGTTTGATTTTTTGTTACTCACTGAAACACATCTTACAACCAAAGTAGAAAAATGTGAAATATTGTTGAATGGTTATAAGAATTATAATTGTTTTAGTAACTCGCGGCATACAGCTGGCGTAACAATTTATATTAAAAATGGTATAAGATCAGTGGAAAAAACGCAATATGCAATCGACAAAAAGTTATGGATTTTGGCAATTAAAATAACTGTAAGGAAGGTATCTTGGAACTTAATTCTATTATATCGGTCAAAAAAATGAGTGTTCGCGATTTTTTTGAGGTTTTAAATGAGTGGGCTTTAAACAACATCAGTGAAAATGAAAATACACTAATCCTGGGTGACTTTAATGTTGACTTTCTTGCAAGAAGTAGTTATGAACTTAGGTTTGTAAACGATTTTTTATATAATATTGGTCTTGAACAATTAGTAACACAGCCAACTAGAATAACAATGACATCAAGAACCTTAATAGATTACGTGTTGGCTAACCACACAATAGGCGTTTTTCTTTTTTAGCCCCGAGCGGGGAACAGAGCGGGGCCCGAGCGATCAGAGCTCGCTCCGAGCTGAACATAACCTGAGCGCTCCGAGCTAATTAAGAAACAGAATTGGGCACTGAACTGTCATTAGATAATTTTTTTTCTATTAATTTTCAAAATAGTCAGGATTGCTTCTGAAATTGGTGTTTGTCAAGGATTGTTCCATTTAAATTATAATTTCTATTAAATAAACTATGGAAAAAGCACAAAATAATGAATGAAGTCAGCCGCGCTCAGCTTTTCGCTCGATGTGCTCGGTCATTTTTAATCGAGCTCATCGAGCGAGCCCTGAGCTAGCTCAGAGATAAAAAAGAAATACAAATTTTGTGCTCAGAGCGCTCCGAGCTAAAAAAGTAACACAGTTCTTTTTTTGACAGCTCAGTGCCCCGCTCGGAGCTAAAAAAGAAAAACGCCTAATGAAAGTTGATGTCGCAATGCGTAGCGAATGGAAGGTTTCTGATCATGAGACCTTGAATATAAAACTGTTCACGAAATCACATAAAAATGATAAACATAAACAAATCAAATATATAAAGTATAGTTACGATCCCTTTGTATGTGCATTAAATTGTGAACATTTTATTAGTATATCCGAAACAAACGAATTGAATAGCTGTGCTAAAAAAATTTAAAGAGGGAATGGAACTATCATTGTCAGCTGTCACAAAGTCGGCCAAAATAAATGGAAAATGTGCTGAATGGTTTAACAACGAACTATGGAATCTTAAGCGAAGAAAGGTAACCTTGTATGATCGGGCTAGATTTGAAAATTCTATTGAAGCTTGGAGAAATTATAAAGCGGTTAGAAATGCGTATAAAAACGAGTGTATAAGAGCAAAAAGTTCATTCATAGAATCCAAAATAATTGCGAATGCTGGTGATCAGAAGGGTTTATGGAAGACATTAAAAAGACAATTACTGAAAACCGAAAAAAGTGAAATCTCATGTCTTAAATTTGATAATAAGTGCCTTAAAAATGAAAGAGAGATTGCCAACGCGCTAAACTTGTTTTTTGTGAACAAATTAATAATAGTATAAACTTGATTCCCTATTCTGATATTATAGTTACCCATAACAATTTATTTAAATTTAGGCAAGTGAATTTCCAAGAACTTGAAGAAACAATCAAAACAATCAACAAGAAAAATTACTGTTTTGGACTAAATTGCAGTATAATTCTCGATTGCAAATGCGAAATTTTACCTAATTTATTAAAAATAGTAAACTCGTCCTTAGAAAGTGGTGATTTTCCTGAAAGTTGGAAGGAATCGGTTGTAATTCCTATTAAAAACATCCAAAACCCTAAAAATCCTGAAGACTGGAGGCCAATCAACATGCTCCCTACCTATGAAAAAATCCTTGAGGAAATAGTATGTAATCAACTTACCAACTTTATAGAAGGCGAAAATATATTGAGTGTACAGCAATCAGGTTTTAGGAAAGGGCACTCTTGTGAAACCTCCATTTTTGTTGGCTTATAAATGAATGGAAAAAGGAAATGGATAATGGCCAGTGTATTCTTGCTGTTTTCCTGGACCTTAAACGCGCGTTTGAGACGATAGACAGAGGTATATTACTTAAAAAACTTGAAAAGTGCGGTATTTGTGAAATTGAACTTAAATGGTTTAAAAGTTACTTGTCGGGAAGATCGCAAAGAGTTAAAGTGAATGAAACTTTCTCCAATGCAAAAAACGTGAATCTTGGTGTGCCTCAGGGATCGAAGTTGGGGGTTTCCCTATTTCTTTTATATATTAATGATATAGTTAATGCAATTTCAGAAGCAAAGATTTCAATATTTGCGGACGACACCCTCATTTACATTGCTGGTGATGACATTAATGCATGTAAATATTTAATTCAAAGTGAACTAAACAAAATTAATGTCTGGCTTTGCAAAAATAAGCTAAAACTGAACGTTACAAAGACTTAAAGCATGTGTATAAATAGTAATGAAACGAATGTCGACATTAGAATGAATGGTGAATTAGTTGAATGTGTTCGTGAAATCAAGTATATGGGTGTATGTATTGACAATAAACTTAAATTCAATGAACATATAACTAAACTTTGTGCTAAGGGCTCAAAAAAGATAGGGTTTTTCAAACGAATTCGTAGAAATATATCACATAATTGTGCTCTTACAATTTACAACACGTTGATCCTTCCTCAGTTTGACTATTGTTCATCGATCATTTACATGTCAAATATGGAAAATATAAGAAAACTTCAAATATTGCAAAATAGAGCAATGAGAGCTGTGCTTAAGTGCGGTTTCAGAACTCCAAGACAGGAAATGCTTTCAAACCTCGGATGGTTAAGTATTGAACAACGTTTAAAATTTAATGCTCTTGTGATGATATTTAAAATTGGATACAACCTATACCCCCTATATCTCCAACATAATATTAGTTATATAACAAATTCTTTTTATAATTTAAGGAATGCCGGTGATTTTAGACTACCGCTTTATAGAAGAACTGGCACTCAGAACAACCTGCTTTACAAAGGATTACAATTATTTAATAGTCTGCCTAGAAACCTCAAGACTGAAACAAATTTAAATGCATTTAAATCTCAACTTAAACCACTGTTAAAAAATAATATTATATAAAATCACTTTTAGTTATATAAGTATTAACTGATGTTAAGAGTTTTTTTTTTTAAACTAATAAATAAACTAAAAAAAAAAAAAAAAAGGGAGTATAAAGAAGGAGCTCTAGTGTCTCGTTGCAGGATTCTGTTCACCGATCATTGTTTTTAAGGGAGTCCAGGGTGGTTGGTTCATGGTAAGGATTTTTCTGAGCCTAACCGATTCGTTTCCTGCATCGCTACAGAAGGCTCTCCAAAAACATCTTTTTGCTCGCTGCGTCTCCTCATTGAATTTCCTTTGATTGGTTTTAGATGTTCCTTTTCGCTCTTGTGTTTTTTTTGCAACGTTGAAGAATTTTCTAGTTTCCTTCCTGTTGCATTGTTCTTTTGTGCATCAAGGATGAATTTACTGTTCTTCCTCCCTGAAGACACCCCTTCTTCAGAGCTGTAGTAGTATTTTAGCTATATCTTCGGATGCGCTGCTTATACTGTAAGGTTCATGCAAAGCACTGGTATGGCGTGTTCTTTTTTTGACTTCTGCTTAGGTTAGGTTAGGTTAGGTAGCTGTCGGCAGAAGCCGACACACTTAGACCAATTTAGGTCCATTGTGATACTACGTATGTATTATCTACCTCAACTCTGTAGATGGGACTGGCGAACGACACGCGGTTGTTCTCAAACGGTCCCCCATCTACGTACTAACCGCGCCCAACATCGTTCAATTGCGTTGATCTGACGAGAACCGATTCGAACTCGTCGTGGTATGGTCGTTGGTTTTTCTTGACTTTCTTGACTCCTACTTCCATATTGAAAATATCCCAGTTTGTTTTTTTGTAATTTCTATAAGGAGAATGATTCCTTTCACTTTCACTTATGGATTCTGAATTGCTTGCTAATGTAACATCAATAACTTCCTGTCTTATCTTTATAATAAAGTTTGGGTCTAAGCCCCTATCAGCTACTAGAATCTTATAAACAATAATAAGAAATAGTGACTCACCTTTAGGGTCGATCTTTATACTACTCATTTGTATGTGACGGGAGTTTATCTGTCGGCGTATGAGCAGATGCCTCATTCTCCAATAGTTGCTGCTCCTGTAGATAAGTACGTGCATTGTCATTGTGTAATCGTTTGTGTTCCTGTTGGTTTAACTCATCCCATCTACTTTTAGTGCCACTTCATTTTATTGTTTTGCTGCTGTTGGAGATTTTAATCCATCTAGAGGCGTTTGACAGTCTGGAATAGTTTGAGCTGTCATCCCATACACCCAGATTGTGGAAAGGTAGGTTGAGTACTCTGTCGGCTTCTATCTGGAGATCGGTGTTTATGGCGTCTGTAATGCCCGATCCTATCACTAGAGTCTTTTTTGTTTTGTTTTTGTTGTCGGATCGTCATTGGCAGTCCTCAGTTATTCACTCTAGAAAAGCCTGTCTGCCATTGGGTACCCTACCGACGATTAACACCGACAGCATAGCCTGTTGAATTATTGTGACTCTAAGCCTCTGCAGTAGCGTAATAGGAACTGGTGGTGATTTCTCCTCATTAATTCAGCTGATATTCTTTTTTTTATTTTCATGCGTTATCGCGAAGGTCTTTTTTTACCTTTGTTCTGAAGCATTAATATTGTAGTAGATGAGTATAATCAGAGTCTGGTAGCACTTTTTAGCGTCAGTCATTTTGCTGCCATCGCACGTCAGATTGAAATTGTGTAGAATTTTTTTTTGTGTTTTCTTCAAAGAAAAGAGGAGAAGAAACAGTTGCGTCTTCGATTTTGTTCTGTTGGGTGTACGGGTACGCGTCTTCAACTATCGTGTTTCTTTCATTAATTTCAATAGTATCAGTAACAAAACACATAATAATTGTTTGAAATTCCTCGTGTGCGCATGTGATTTCTCTAGGTATCGCGAATACAACAAATATAATAGTATTATTATTTTCAAGACACGTCTCTTCATTCAGCACCAACCAAAAGTGAAAATATGCAACGAAAATCTTGGCCTACGTGTAACTAAAGGCTAGCTAGCTACCATTTATGGCTGTTAGCACAAATTAAATTGCAAAAGCAAAAAGTTAAGCTGCGAATAAAAGCAACAAAGAAGGCAAAGAGAAAATAATGTTTTTAGTGAGTTTCTACTTATTAGGAAATCATACTCCCAAAAATAGTGAAATTTGTATTCATTAATTTATCAGTCTCGTAAAACTACATATTGTTCACTTTGTCGGAATTTGATTTGAAGATTGTGTGATATCTGGAACAACATGCCAGACAACCAACCGAGCTCTGCACATTTGTAAGCTGGATCCATCAGCTATGCTACATGTACTCGTAGTAAAATGTTGGATATATTCGTGACTACGTGTTGATGTTTGGAAGGGAACTTAGCTGATTTTGCTGTGTGTAGATGTGCTGCCGTTGTTTAATTGTTATTTTATTGGTATGGATGATACAAAATTATTTCACACAAATTATGTATATAATTACCTAGCAAGTCAATATTTTCACTGCCGAATACCACGTCGACAGAATTGCATCGTTTCTGTTATCAAGCGCCCTGCACTGTTTTAATTTGTTTGAGTTTATTTATCAAACTTGCAATTATGTGGACCTCATCAAATTGAAAGAGTATTGCTTGGACCTGCGTTAATCATCAGTTTAGTGTCTGATAACTTTTGTTTGCATTTGGCATATCTGTACACATAACTGTATATATGTGTATATGTATTTGTTTGATTGTATTCCGATAAAACAGTCGAATAGGTAGGTTAGATACCAACCGACAAAATGAAGTTAAATCGTTTAGTTTAATTTAAATAATATTGGCAGTACACGTCACCGACCGTATTCATTGAATCGCGATGTAGGGTAGCATTCATGAGTTGCCTTATAAGTTCATATCTAAAAAAGTATTCATTATCATAAGACCGAAACAGGAAAGTCCTGTTTTGCAGACGTTTACTTTCGAACATAGAGGAATGCCTGGGGCTCTGAAGAGCAACACACACAGGCGTGTCTAATTATCCCCGCCTGAGACTAGACAGACGGATAAATGGTGATAAACCAAGAACGCTTAATGACACCTCGTGGAGTGAACAGTGAAAATCTGTCAAATCAAGTGTCGCCCTTGTGGTAGTCAGATTGCCAACCAATTAAAAAAAAATTAATTTATTTAGAACGGTGCAACAATGATGGACTCTCCATCAACAACCCTTGCAAAATCGTTCTTGCGCCTTTAACTCAACAGTTTTGAACCTTTATACCTTGCCCTACTTAATCGAGGTGTAATATCTCGGTGTCACCTTTGATAATAGACGTAGGGCTTAACGTAATTTAAGTATTGCTCCGTACGACCACGTCCCTAACAGTGCGAATACAATAGATTAGTAAACTCAAACACAATGGGCTGTACCAAAAATTACCTAAATGGTGAGTTTAAATAAGTGACCCCCTTCATTTAAATTTCCTTTCGCATAGGAGTGAAAGGGACTGCAAATTTAAGCTTGACAATCAATTTATTATTGGTACCGGCCAATGTATTTTTGTTCACTTTCTTAAAGATGTCAGTTACTTGCCATACTTACAAAAGAGCGATCTCAGTCGCATTTTCATACGAAAATTTAACAAATATCTAGTTTTTCTTATAGGAAAACACTCAAGACACTGGAAATGTATTTTAGCTTAATTATGATGTTAGATTCCGTTTGTTTCAGACTATTACGGTTTTTCCTTTTAATGCGACTAAAACATCGGGCCATTTTCTAAAAAAAATAAGAACGATCTCAGGGTCAGAGCTGAAGAGCTTGGACTCACATGTGAGAGTCAGCGTAAGCGCTTACCAAATGTCATTTCTTTTTTAAAAGCGATAGGTGGTTGGGTGACGAATTGTTTTTGGACTTATCCAGCGCAGAAAGTCTACTTTTTAAGAATTTCCATGCACCTTTTTTAATATCTATTGCGGTTCAATTGAATAGTCGCACCTAAGTTATGTTTTAGAACTTAATTTTGTGTTGTATTATTTGCACCAATGGGAAAAGAAAACTCATTCAGCAGAAATATACATTAATACAAATAAAATAAGCAAAACTACAATTTGATAAGTGGCCCATAACGGAAGTTTTACTCTCTTTTCCTCCTATAGGTACCATTCTAAAATGCATGAACTTTTTTGGTTCATTTGAATAGTCGCACCCGAAAAAAGTCAAAAAACAGCAAAACATCATAATTTTGTATGAAATATTTTTATTTTTTTATGTAGTTCAATCAATTATGTGCCATGTTAATAATGTATGCTGCCTCCACCATTGGATATAAACCCAAAAAATCTATTTTTTATAGAATCATATAAGTTTAAGGTAATTCAAAGAAATGGCCCAAGAAACTTTAATTGCTGCAATCAGCTCTTGATTGTCTTTTCTATAAATTTGACTCACCAGCCATCCCCAAATATTCTCAATGACATTAAAGGCCCATTTAGAAGATGATTTCAGTTTCAGTTGAGCTATCAGTTAAGCTTTCAGTTAAACTGATGTCTAAATGCAAAAATTGAAGCGTTTAACTGAAACTGAAACTGATGGAATTCCCATAAGTTGTCAGTTCAGTTATCAGTTAAACTGATGTGTAAATACGTTTCAGTTCAGTTGTCAGTTCAATCGTCATTTCAATTGCAGTTGGCGGTGAATCAACATTTTAGATTTCCTGTTTGTTTTTCAATATGTCGAAACGGAGTGATAAAATGGTCGATTTCATTAAAATTTATCGGCTTTCATCGTCCATTACGCAATTTATTTCTTCTGTCTTTCGACTGCTCACAAGAAAAATGAAAGCTCAACTGAACACTGGACTGACGTCTTAATGCACTGTCTTTTTAAACTGAACTGACAACTGAAATGAAAACTGAACTGATAACTGATCGTCTAAAAGGGCCTTAAGATCAGGCGAATATGGCGGCCAGGGCATTATTTGAATGTTTTCACTGCTAATCCATTCCTTAACTACGCCTGGATTGTGTATGCACATTATCTTGAATATCCATGGAATATCCAAAGTTATAGTTGTAGCCATCAGGACCATCCAAGTTAAACCTTTTTTCATCCGAAAAGACAACTTTGCTCCAATTTCTTGAGACCGTTTCAATGTCCACATAGGATGTCATGATGGTGATCCCTTTCAAATTCAAGGCGCTGCTGCTTCTGTGCGGGATTAAGCGGTGATTTTTTTTTGTTTTGTTAGCTTTAAGTATGAAGTACGCACAATAACACTACACACATTGGAAATTCGTTTATTTTGTTTTTGGATTGAGCGGAATTAGAAGCTAGTCTTCGAATTTTTCGGTTGCCTTGCGGCCTTAAAACTTTTGCGATGCTTCCTTTGTATTTTTTGTCCATAAGATGCACGATTTTTCCGAAATTTCTTATTAGGTTTTCACTTCGGTCAATTTTACGGGCTATTTCACGATTTGAAAAGCTCTCCGAAAGGTAAAGTTCAACTTCAGCCTTTAATTGTAAAGTCAACCTTTTTCCACCCATTTTAATAAAATTCGTTAAAAAAATACTTGCCAAACTTTCTAATTAAATGTTCACTCGCCTTTGTCTAAACACTTTCTTTTTTTTTTGTTTGTTTATAAAAAGGAAATCCAAATCCCAGAGCACTCAGACTCGGTAACGGTCCATTGTACTACTAGGCAGAAATCCTCCTTTTGGTGTAGAGGCATGAGATTGGGTGACGTATGTTGTTGTTCCCCATGGGGATTGAACACACTTTTTGTTTACTTTACAATTTAACCGGTGCGACTATTCAAATGAAACCAAAAAAATGCATAAATTTTAGCATGTTACTGGAAAAAGAGAGTAAAACTACCGTTATGTGCCTTTTTTTATAATAAACACGCACCAAACGGATTTGTTGGGACCCTTATAATGTAATAGCTACACAGCGCGGGCGTTAAGGGAATTAGGGTAAGAAGAAAAGGAGAGTTGCCGATGCATCACCTTGGTTTTGAATGTTTGTAGGTTTGGGCGAACTGTTGGATACCCTATTCTTATTCCTATCCCTCATAAGTGGGCGTGACAAAAGTCTAAGTATGGTTGAATTGTTAAGAACACTCTACATATTTTGTTATATAACATTTAAAGGATTTTATAAAAAAACGCTCCCTAGCTCAAACTTGGGTGTTTCAATAAAATTATTTTATTTAATTGTGGGCGTGTCAGTAGGCGGATTTAAAAAAAATTAACACATGAGAATAAAGGGCACCTAGAGAGTATATATTATAAATTTCAGCTCCCTAGCTCAAAAATTAATTGTCAGTTGGCGGATTTTGAAAATATTTACACATGAGAATAAAGGGCCCATAGAGAGTATATATTATAAATTTCAGCTCCCTAGCTCAAACTTTGGATTTTCAAAAATTAATATACCCTTAGAATAGGGTATTAAAAAAATATTTTATTTATTTGTGGGCGTGTCAGTGGGCGTATTTTGAAAATTTTATATCTCGAGCAGTTTTAGGAGTCATAGATCATATAAAAAAAATTTCAGCTTTCTAGCTCAAAATTCGATTTTTTCCAAAATTTTGTTTTTTATTATTCCACATTCGTGTTGTACGGCTGAGGAAAGATTCTTTGAACCTAACTGTACGTCCGCACACAGGCTTGAGGGTGAACTGATGAGCATTCCTTGCATGGCGGTTATTGCGGTTGAAATGTTCAAGGGCTATTTCGTTTGGTGCAAATAATAAAACAAAAAATTAAGTTCTTAAACATAACTCAGGTGCGACTATTCAATTGAATCGTCCGATAAGCTTGACATCGTTTTTTCTGAAAACAATGGAAAGGATTATTGACATTCATATTAGAGAATGCATATCAAAAACCATGCCTCTGCACCCTCACCAATATGCGTAAGGAAGGCGCTCTGTTAAAAATAACTACAGAAATAAAAACGCCTACCGTTGCAAAGAGATTGCACTATGTGCCTTTCTGGACATAGAGGGTGCTTTTGACAACACTGGATATGAATTCATATCAAATGCTTTGTACCATAGAAACATAGACAAACCAACTATTAAATGAATCAAAGCGATGATTGAAAGTTGCAAAATAACTGCCTCGTCAGGTACTCCCATATTTAAAAGAAGGATATCGCTTCTTGTTTCATCAATCTCGTAACGCTTTCAAAGATAAGGCACACCAGTGTCAAACGCGGTGTACATTTTGCGCGCTTCAATGCCACTTTGGAGAGACTAAACGACCGAAATAATGTGAAGACAATTTCTACAATTTTTAAACCTATAGCCGAATTTCTGCAGTAAAATACATGCCGTATAGAACAACCAAAATGAGGAGTGCACACTATGCAATCTACGAGCCAAAGAAGATGTACTGCACTTTATCGGAAAAATTCGCTATGGACCGAGGAAGTAATAGCGATATTAAATGGGCGAAATTGGAGGTTGTTATATAATAATCTTAAATGTGCTTAAAAATATCGACAGTCATAGATGAAGCGTTTTAAATACACATACATACTTATTGAATTATGGTATCTTAATTTTTAAATTATTATGTTATCATATTGTTAATTCTCTCGTTCCTGGCTGATGGCAAAAATGTCAATGCCACTTATATTTTGTGAATTTTTGTAACTGAAACATAACGCAGAAAATATTCTATTCTGGTGGCCAGTGTTTTCTCATTTGAGAGTTCCAGGCTTTGCGGAAAGAAGCCACGGACGGTGTGAGGCTTAAGGAAAGATCTTTCTTCCACCAGCATCATGGATCGCATTTGTTTCTGATACTATCAAATTTGGAGCGCAACCACCCAGCGGTGGCATTATTTGCACAGTCAAAGATTTAAAAAAAAAAATTTTTTATAAAGGAAATATTTATAAATCACACAACACTCAGATTCAGTAACGGTCCATTGTACTATCAGAAGAAATCCTGGTGTAGAGGTTGGAGAAAACTAGGTGTCATTCGAATCTGTCCATTTATGGGAGACGAGTGGGTGACAAAGATTATCAATCCCGTCTTTCAGTGCGAGGCTGAGAACTGAGGCAACACGCCACTGTTGTCCAGTTCAATTGACGCATCTATCACCGCCTCTTGGACCAGAGCCATTTGCTTGGGGAGAGAGGTTTTTTGGTCAAATCGGTCGGAATGATATCTTGCCACCTGGATAAAGGTGGGGACTCAGGCATAGGACCTTACCTGACCTTCTTGGCGGCAGGCTTAGGGGGATTCTAGTCTAATCTTCGGATCTAACTCGCTGGATGTATGGCCTGTCTTTTTGAGCGGCTTTGGCTAGGACGAGAGCACTCTCTCTATCTACGCCTCTTCGCAAGGCACCTTTAAAGTGTTTGTTTTGGAGACCGCTGAGCCTTAAAGAGCCATCTTGCTTTTGAATGTGCAGCCCGATCAGGCTCTTCCCAATGGAAGGCTTGGTTGCCCAGTAGTAGACCGAGGAGTTGAGGCCGTAGTGTGCTCAGCGCAGAGATTGTAGGCCACCGAGAGCCCAATGGCTACTCGTCTTGATTTATCCCCTGGTTGCCCAGGAGCCAGAGGTTGATGCGATTACAAAGGCATCTGTCTGTATGATTTTTTTGTTTGTTTTTAGATTCAATGAACCCACCAGTATCCGGGAAATAAGTCGCGCACTCGACAAGGCGACTAACCACGCGTGAGGTGTTGGACTACTAATCTAAAGGTCACCGGTTCAAATCGTTTTTTCCACTGCCCCACCTCTTGCGAACGTCTGACAAACATCCAAGACCATCAAATGTCCTAAGAAGCTTCTCAAATTTGACGTTTGGATTTGGTTTTAAATTGTAAGTCCCTTCCACTTCGCACAAGCAATTGGTTGGAGAAGATAGGCTTAGTGCCGTTAATGCTTATTTTTTTTTCTCTCCATTGATTTAATACGAAACGGCAGTCTTATGATGAATTCTAAATGTTATAACTTATAAGTAATTTTTGCGATTTTTTTTCTATCGTCTGATTAAGGCTGTTGTAATATCAACAAAAAAGACATCAAAGTTATAAAGTCTTATAATAATAAATTCTTTCAATGTGAAAAGTGTATACATATTGCACTGCAGAACTGTTTAAAAAAATGAGAGTACTCTCAACCTACTTAAATGAAAATTATTTAAAAAACTGTGCTTCTGTGAGTACAACTGCAAAATATCTAGCATTAATACACTACAATTAAATGCTAGTCTCGGTATTCTTGGTTCCACTCGTGCAAAATCCCGAAAGCTAATAATAAAAGTAATCGGCTTGCAACCTCCGTTGATAGAAGAGCTGCACTTGTCGCTTGTCGGGTCGTTTACTCCTCAAGATTGTGCCTCTTTGAAAAAGCAAAGAGTTTCTTTAACTGATTGCCTCTCTTCCGCAAATTCTTCTTGCATTGCTGAACATGCAAAATAATCTTCGCCTCCTACCATCATAGGTGATGTTATCGATGCTTCCAATAAGGCGGAAACGTCTGCTTTTTTCCATCGAATGGAATCGGCAATGATTTTAATGCCGATTCACTTACAACCACCGCTGCTGCAGCTATTGTTATTTCGAATGTTGACGACACCGTTGCTTCAGCTGTTTCCCATAATGCCGATGTGCTAATACTTTTGTTGCTATTGCTGGGCACAATGTCGTTGTTGCCTCTCCTATTAATGTTGTTGTTGAACGTGCTGGAAACAACCAATTTCCCTGGACTGATGTTCACATTAAAAAACATAACCAAAAGCAGCTGTTTTGCATTGATGCTAATGCTGATAATCTCACTGCTCTTCCATCTGTACCTCGGCTACGTTTTACTCATATCTCTCAACTAAGTAACACAGTCACCGAAGAGGGTGTTATAAATTTCATTGCACGCAGACAAAATCTGACAACAACAAGTTTGGTTTGGTGCAAATTAGTTAAAAAGGAAACACATACTTTATCTCTCCATTTTGTTTAAACTTGGTGCTCCAGCTGGATCACTTAAACTAAGAAATTATTTTACCCAATACTTATACTGAGCAAATTTGTGTATGTGAGGATTTGCCTATTTTCCCTGATTAAATTTTCATAATTTTTTTTTGTTTCATAATATTCCTCCTTCATCTTAATATTCAATTTATGATGCTCACATAAAAAATATAAATGACATTGGAAAAAATATAGATGATAATTATTGCCTTGTAATTCTTAGAGACTTTAATTTACCTAAAGTAAAATGGTTATTTTCTAGTGATGAGAAAGACATTTTTACTTACAATGTATCTAAATATTTTGAGTACAATTTATTGATAGTATAATGGCTTTGAACATGCATCAAATTAAAGATGTTTGTAATGCCATAGGCCGTATTTAAGATTTGATTTTTATTGGCAAAAATCTTGAAGCTAAATTAGAGGAAACGAGTTTTAAATTACTTAAGAAAAGTTTTCATCACAAGTCACTTGGAATTACGTTTAATTTTTTGGTTTTGATAGAATCGCAGTCTTCTTGTAACGTAGCTTAGAGCTATGATTTTAAAAACGCTAATTTTTTCTCTTACTTACTTTTGGTGGCGCTTACAGTCCGGGGTGGACCACGGCCTCAACCAACAAGCCCCTCGCTTGGGATCCCATTTAACGTATCGTAGAAAAGAGTCTCTTCCGATAATATGAATGTAATTTGTAACAATTTTGCTTCGTTTTTCAATCAAATAATATTGACTTGAAGATAAATAATTATCAACTGTTTAGTAATATTAATTCTAATAATGATGCTGGTGGTATGTACTTATCTAAAGTTGATGTATTGACAGCATTAAAATCTCTCGACAACAGTTTTTCTCTTGCACTGAATAGTATTCCACCTTTTCTTTTAAAATTGTGTAAATTCGATGGCAATATTTTAGGGCATGATTTATGGGTATATTCTAAGGAAAAAATTGTTCTACAGTAAGGGCCTATCACTAATTTTTATATTATTTATTGAGGATTTAAGACAAGGCTTACTTGGGTGTACCCTGACCCATGTTAACGGTAATTGTGCTGTTAGTACTAATGATAGAAATTTCGTTTAGCCCTCTATTTTTAGAAGAAATATTAGCCTTTGTAATTGCATTTATATAAATTTTATATCTTAACTCAGTCTTAAGATATCCAATTTTTAACCTGTTCCATTTTTCCTGCTAATGCTAATTTTTTGACTTTCGGTTCAATTTTCTCCAGAAAATGCGTAATAAACATAACGTTTTAATATTTTTTTTGAATGAACGTAACAATAATGAAAATAAAAGTTTACAACAAGTTTGTAGACAAACCCATAGATTACTTGATAAAACATGGAACAGGTAAAAATGGGAAAAAAGGTTTTATTGCTTTAAGTTGCAAAAGTTATGAATGAAAACGATTTTTTTCCGGTTTTTTTGTTTTAATGTGTGTACTTTAACAGGAAAAATCAATAGATTTTATGATACTTAGGAAATCCTGCAGCAGGTAAAAAAAGGGTTTCTGATTTTGTACCTACATTTCTAACAACAGTTGACAATAAGAGCGGTTTTCCGTTGGTTTATTTGAGTACCTGTCAGGACTTACCTAAAAAAAAATGGTATAAAAGATTCAAAATCAAAATTAATTCATCAGTTTAATCTTAAACGCCTAGGCAAGCCGTTAGTTGATAAGAAAGTTTTTTTTTAAATGTCTTCATTTACAAACGAAGAATACGCAGACATTATTTACGTTTTTGGGCTGTGCAATGGAATTTCAAATAGTGCGCGACAAAGATACCATGAACTTTATCCAAACCGACGACTTCCTAGTTGAAATGTATTTGGAAATACATATCGAAGGCTTCGAGAAACGGGATCAGTTTCAAATACACGACCTAACGCGGGAGCTCCACGAGTAAGAAGAACTTCGATTGATCACAGAATACTGGAAGCTTTTACAAATGAGCCATCAATCAGCATCAGACGCTTAGCTTTGCAATTCAATGTTTCCAGACATAAAATTTCTGATGTCCTGCATGGAGAAAATCTGTAATCGTGCAAAAAATCGCTTTTTTTAAATTTCACCTCTTCCATGTTTTCCCAAGTATCATAAAATCTATGGGTTTTCTACAAACTTGTCGTAAGCTTTTATTTTTATTATTTAAACGTTATGCTTATTACGCATTTTCTGCAGAAAATTGAACCGAAAGTCAAAAAATTAGCATGGGCAGGAAAAATGGAACAGGTTAAAAACTGGATATCTTAAGACTGAGTTAAGATATAAAATTTATTTAAATGCAATTACAAAGGCTAATATTTCTTCTAAAAATAGAGGCCTAAACGAAATTTCTATCATTAGTACTAACAGCGCAATTACCGTTAACATGGGTCAGGGTACACCCAAGTAAGCCTTTTCTAAAATCCTCAATAAATAATATAAAAATTAGAGGTAGGCCCTTACTGTAAAACAATTTTTTCCTTAGAATATACCCATAAATCATGCCCTAAAATATTGCCAACGAGTTAAGGGACACCCTGTATATTCAACATGTCTACAGCAAGGCATTTTTTTAGACACTTGGGAACATTCTTTAATAACTCCTCTCCACAAATCTGGATCTAAAAATTCTGTTGAAAATCAAAGGCCTAAACAAAGTTAATATGTAGTATAGTTTGAAATTTTTTTTTTTTTTTTTTTTATTTACACATTTGTTATACATATATATAATTTATCCGCAAAGCAAAGTGCTTATCTGCAGATGGTTGTTTATAAATTTGGGTTTGAAGTGATCGAAGATTTAAAAAAATTGTATACATACTAATTGCAATAAGTTCTTAAGGACTAAAGGTAAATAATTTAATTTCAAAAATATTATTCGTTGTTTATGTTTTACTTTACAAAGTGTAATTGAAGTAAGTACTTTTTTAGCTCTTTTTTTCTTTTCTTAAAATTTGGAATGATTTTTAAAAATTGTGGAAGTGCGTTGATCAGTTTCGGGATGGTACATCGTAGTTCTCGTTGTCCGTAGGTGTTGTAAACTTCCGGAACATCTTACATCTCTTGGGCTCGTCTTCTTGTATTTACCGTATGGCGTATAGGTTGCAAAAAACGCTGGTCATCCCTGTATTGTAGCAATGTTGTCATCTTGAAAATTGCATATACATCTAAAACTTTAAAAGATGAATTATTTGGTCTAAAAATTTTAACAAGGCGATGTTGTAAGTTAGATATTTTATCCAAATTCGATTTCGCTGCGTTTCCCCAGGCCAGAATCCCGTATCTGATGCGAGACTCAGCTAGCGAGTAGTATACCTGTTTTTGCACTTCCAAATTCGAGTATCGCTTGAGATATATCATTGCGAAGATAGTGCTCTTTAATTGAAGACGTAGGACATTTATATGCTCACGCCACAGCATATGTTCGTCGATGGTTACTCCAAGGTATTTGAAGGTTCCGACTACCTCAATTGGTTGGTTATTGCTTGCAAGTAGAGAGCAGCCATTTTGATGAAAAACCTGGACAGCTTCGGCTTGCTTGGTTGGAGCACGTATGTGCATAACCTTTGTTTTGGCTGCATTTATAATTAGCCCATTATCATGGCACCAGTTGGAGACAACGTTGAATTCGCTCTGCAATATTTCGACTGCAGACTTTAAACACTTGTGTTTAACCACGATTGCAATGTCGTCGGCGTAAGCATAGGCAGTGCATTTTTTAAGTAGTCGCAAAATTTCATTGGTATACAGTATGAATAGAATAGGGCCCAATTTTGAACCTTGTGGTACACCATACTCGATTGGTTTTTCTTCGCTCACTGTATCTGATATTTTGACTTTAATAGTTCTTTCAGTTAGGTAGCTCCTAAGCCAGTTTTTAAGTACTCCTCTTAAGCCATTTCTGCCGACACTTTCCAAAAGCTTTTCATGCGTAAGAGTGTCGAACGCTTTGCTAAAATCGATGAATAGCACAAGGACGTGATGGCTTTTGTTTAATCCAGCATTAACCGTATTGGTAAATTCCCCCAATAACTTTCCAGTGCTCTTATTTTTTTGAAAGCCGTACTGATTTGGGTTAATCACTTTATGTTTGGTCAAAAAACTATTTAGTCGACTCACTATAACTTCTTCCAAGCATTTCTCAACGACTGACAAAATTGCAATTGGCCTGTAATTTTCAGTGTTATTTTTTGTCCCTCCCTTGTATATTGGACGAATGATTGAAGTCTTCATTAGCTTTGGAACATAACACTGATAAATACTTCGGTTGATAATCTTAGTAAGTATTGGTGCAAGTTGCATAGCATTTATCTTAAGATCAACGGGTTTGATGTTATCTGCTCCAGGACCTTTTTTATCGTTCAATCGACATAGCATATTGTAAACTTCTAATTCGCTTGCTTCTTCTAAGTAAATGTTTTGTTGAAGTTGCCGGCTTTCATGGTTTGATGTGGTTGTAGTGCAAACATGTATCATCTTTGACGCATAGTTCGAAAATTGCTCTGCAAATTTCTCCACAATATTGGGTAAACCTTTGTCAGTGTCGGGAAAGTTGGTTTTAATGGTTTCGTCTATTGTACGCTTCTTTCTTCCGAGAAGTTCGTTTATAATCACCCATGTTTTCCTCGGATCACTGTAAGCATTTACAAACTGTTGTTTGTAGAAATTGGCTTTTACGAGTGCGATGTTTTTATTAACAATGTTTCTGAAATTCTTATACTCGCTTTCATAAGTCTTACTCCTCGGGTTATTTTTAAACCTCCTATAAAGCTCATCTCTTCTTTTGCACATTGGGACTATTTGGGCTGTAATCCACGGTTTATGTTTCCTAGTTCTTTTGGTTGATTTGGTTTTCTTTGCTTCGGTGTATATATTATTAATTTCTCTTACAAAATTATTATAAAGTCTTTCAACATCGTTTTCTTTGAGCATATTTTGCCAGTTTTTGTGCTCTATAAGCTCATTAACTTTTTGCTGATTAATGTGTTCAGTCTCATATATATCAGGTGGTTCCGTGCTATTTGAACCTTTTGTCGCATAAAGAATGGCATAATGGTCAGAGAGATCAGTTTCAATTATAGCTGAGAATATATCTAGATTAGTGACGCTTACGTAGATATGGTCTATAAGCGTTGCAGTTTTATTTTTTATGTCAACACGTGAAGGTTGTTTGATGACGTTTGTCAATCCTTTCGAGGCCATCATCTCCACGTATTTTAAGACAAGGGAGTTGTGCTTATCTTGGATATTTATATTAACGTCACCTAGCAAAATATTTTTCTTGTTTTCGTTGATGATTTCATTCAACTCCTCAATGAATCTTGTAACACTAGAACTTGGTGGCCTATAAATTGCATGTATATGTTTTGGTTCCCCTTTATTTGTGATTTCTATGTGGATGCTTTCATAATTCATTGGTTTTGCTGGTATTATATTGTACGTTATACTGTTTTTAATATTAATAGCTACACCTCCTCCTTTCATTGCATCACGATTAGTAAATTCAGGGTTAAACCCTTCAATGTTGTAGAAATCATTTTTGGTCTTAGGTATATTTATTTCATTTAGCACTAATATATCTATATAACATAAAACATTTCCAATTTCCGCCATAAATGTATCCAAAGTTTTTGAAATGGATCTTATGTTGAAACTTACACAACAAAAATTCATTTTTTCTAAAAATTCTTTTTCGATGCCACTAACACCATTTATTACCCTAAAGTCGACATCAGCTTCGCTATATTCACTATATTGGTTTTCCATTTTTATTATTTGTTTATATATATTCTTGTAGTTTTTTCTGTATGGATGAAGATTAGTTGTTTATCTTATTTACATCGTTGCTAGTTGCGATGTGTATTGTTAATTGCTAATATTTTGCCTGTTGTCTCCCACACAAATTTCCAGTTACACTCTCTGGCTTTGTTTTTTGCTAACCATAGAAGGTGTTTATTTGTTGGTGTAAGCTGGTTGTTGACAAACACAAATGCTTCATTTTCTGCATTAGCAGCTTGACCATTGCAGTTGTTTTCCCTGACTTTCTTAAGAGAAATATTGCGAATACTTTTTGCCTTTTTAATTATATTTATTTTAGAAGTGTGGCTTGCAAAAGAAACTACGATTGTTGTTTTGTTCGGATTTTTTTTGTTTGTTCTATAGACATCGGTGATATCAGAGTTTTGTATGTTATAATCAATTGTTTTACCGAGTGCTTGAACAATTTCAATCAAATTTTCATTTTGTGTCGGCGGAATGTTTTTAATTTTAACGTTATTTTTTAATAATTGTTGTTCAAGTGCGTTGATTTTAGTTTCCATTAAATATATTTGTTGATCTTTTTTCATGTTGTTTTCTTTGAGTTCTTTTATTTCGTTTGAAAGTTTCTGCAGTGCCTCATTGTTTGATGTCATGTGTTGTTTTATTTCTTCGTATTTGCTAGCAACAAATTCACAACTATTACTTATTTCGGATATTTCTTTTCTCATCTTTCTCATTTCATATAAGATTGTCTGATAACTATTTTCCTGTGAAGTCGCTGCAGCATTTAATACCGGTGTTATTGCTTCTTGTTGTAAAGCATCAGGTGAACTCACACTTCTCATTCTCTTGCACACTGATTGAATTGGAGTTATTTCAGCTGGAATCGCTTTGGGTGCAGAAACCCCCGAGAGCTCCTTCCTGCACGCAGAGCATCTCCATTCCTCTTTCCTCACCGCTGTCATTTTCCGATAGGATTTTTCGGAAATCGTTGTACAACCATAATGCATTTTCCGATCACACCTGAAACATGTCACGAAGTCTCCATCGGGAGGGAGGTCGGAAAGACATTCTGCACATGGATCCATATTAAACATATGTTGTATGTTGAACGATTTGAAAAGATATATGAATGTGTGAGTGCAATAACAGAGGGGAATAACTGCAGTTAGGCAAATAATTGGTGATTTAAATCAAATAAAAAGGAAAGGGGAGAAGTAGAAGTAAAACTTTAATGGTTTTTTTTGGAAGGTGTTTATACGTTTTTTCACAAAGGGATAAAAGTCACTGTCTTGATTCACTGGTATTTTTTTAGTTGTTTAAAATTAAGGTAAACGCTTTGTCGCCAAATTGAAATTACTACTTGAGAGAGCAAAATAGACACAACCGATCACTTCAATGCACAAGGATGATCATATTTCTAAGTATAAACATGGCTTTATGAGTGGAAGATCGACACCACTTATTTATCCATATTCACAAATTACTATCTTGGTAGTTTGGAAAACCGTTTGCAAGTTGACGTGATCTATGCAGATTTGTCTATGGCTTTCGACCGTGTTCAACATTAGAACATTATGTACGAAAAATAGAACTACTTGAATTTCACTCCGTTCTTCTTAAATGGATTAAAAGTTATCTAGTTGGAAGAAATCAATACGTCGAAATTGGCAATGTGTTGTCAAATAAAAATGAAAACTTTTCCGGTGTACCTCAGGGCAGCTACCTCGGACCAATTATTTTTATTCTTTTTATACATGATTTACCGTATCATACTTCCTTTTCAAAGTATCTTTTGTATGTCGATGATTTACCGTATGATATTTCCTTTTCAAAGTATTTTTTGTATTTCGATGATCTCAAGATTTTTAGTAAGATCTCCATTAGACGTAAATAAAATTCAAGTTGGTCTTAATTCTATGGTGCAATCTAAATGCACTAAATTTCAATACTATAAATGCATTGTTGTTACTTTTTCTTAAATACTTAATCCTATAAGTTTTGATTACAAAAATTGATAACCAATCTTTACAAAGATTAATGAGTCAAAAATACCTTGGAGTAATGCAACTTAATTGATGAAATAAATAAAGAAGAAATAAACAAAGATTACAATCCATTATTCCATACTATCCATACTAATATTATAAATGCGAAAGTAACTCTGTCTGTCTGTCTGTCTCGCTTTAACGCCAAAGCTACTGAATCGATTTAAATGAAATTTGGTACACAGATAGTCTAGAGCCTGAGAATGGGCATAAGCTACTTTTACCGCAGGAAAATGCTTCATACGCTGTCCAGAAGCGGAGATCTAAGCTGATATCTAAGAAAAGTTGTAACTCTCGAATGCTTTCTAGCTCATAGCTTTGGAATGACTCATCCAAATGATATAGGATTTTTTTAATATAAAGTTTAATTATGTACAAAGATTTTAAGATATAAATCATCTTTGTAGGTTATCCTGAAGTTGAACAAGAGACATTAAACTATACATTTTATACAATTCAAAAAAGTAAAATGTTCGATTGAAGTTAGATCGTTGGATTTTCCCAGCGTTGAGTGGAGGAAAATTTTTGTGTGTGTGCGGCACAAATCTGTTTCTCTCTCTGTACGTTTTGTGCGTGTGCTTTTGCTTTCTTTCTTTTATGCACCTTTTGTAGTTTTTTTTTTGTGGCGCATGGGATTGAAATTGAAAGATAGGGTATGAAATGTAATTGAGATTGTGAGGGAGTTATACTCAGAGTATGTATAATGTATATCCATATAATGAGAAGGGACACTCTCGACGTTTTCTTTATCAGTTCTTATCAGCAAGTATTTTGTTTTAAATTTGAGAAGTGGCAGACTGGCGAGGCAAGGCGAGCATGGGTCAGCTAGTAACTTATATATGCTTCAACCGGAAATTAGGTATATAAATTCGCCTAATTTTAGTCATATACTATACTTTTGTTTACTCATTTCCAGCCTCTGCTGAAAGGTGTAAAATTAAATTTCAATATGTTTTCACAAATGCAATTAAGACATTTCAAATATACATGTAATCTACTCGTACATTGTTAAGATAACATATTTTTATACCATATTTTAAGGGTATATTCCTTTTAACTCGTTGCTTGTAACAAAAATTAATATTGTCCGCAGACCCCTAACAGTTACTATATTCGCCGAAGCGGACTGTAACCTTTCAATATTTGCTGATTTTGCGAGCATAGAAAATGGCTAATGAAAAAATGTGATCCGAGCCCAAATCTAATAAAAGCAAGAAAATAATCGTACAATTTTTGTGTGTGGTTTAAAGGTACGATCAGACGGTCATCCAAACTTGTCATCCGGATGACATACTGACGTCAGATGACACCCGATCACACAGTGTCATCCGTTCGGTCATCCGAGTGTCATTTTGTCCCAAAATGGATGACACGCTTGCTTTGTCATCCGGTTGACATGACTGGATGACATAGCCGGATGACAGCCGATCACACGAGATGACACTAATGGCACAGATGACACTAATCACACCGTTGACAATTTGTAATAAACGTCAGTGTCAAATGAAAAAAAAAACTGACAGCGAATCAATGAAGGATAACATTCTCGAATTGCTATGGCGGGAAATAGGTTTCGCGCGAATATTTCATAAAAAGTTTATAATTAATCCAATTAAAAAAAAAAAAGAGTCTGGCCTAAGAAGGAGTATCCAAACCATGTTTTGGAATACTAAAAAGTTATCAATATATTGAGATTGTGTGCAAAAAATAAAAGGGAAACTGTGAAAAACGCGTTGTGGTAAAAAATACTTTTGTTTGGAAACAAATTAAATTCAACAATTTTCTTAACATTCATTTATACTAAATTGAACAAGACAATTAATTAATAACAAAGTTATAGAAAAAAAAGGTATGAGCCACGCTGCACTCACGGTATAGTTGATGTGTAAACATGTAGGCACAGTTGCGCGTTACCTAATTTGTTATCTAGCTAACACCATAACTTAGTTAAATTAGCTGCGCTAAAAATGCAATCGATTTGAAGGTTAGCTATTATAATGACAACTAATTTTTGCTATTGGCTATTAGTTGCAGGTTGTGTAACTAGCTAGGTTGCCAAAGTTAGTTGCGGATAACAATTTGGTTAGTTTTTAGCTGTAGCTTTTTAGCTGTTTGGGTAATAACTAATAACTAAATCAAAATTTTTTATTTTGCTATAATGTTGATAATTTATTGGGATTTATTATGCATATTGCTTTTAAAATAAAAATTGATTGAATGTCCCTATTATTTAGACATCAGCTTATTTTACAAAGAGGTCCTTGGAGCCACAATAAAGGTCCTTTAAACCCGAAAAAGGATCTTTTCCCAAAATGTCTTTAGAAACGGCACGGTATATATGAGTTCAATGTTATTTGAATGAGGGGTGCTAGGAACAACAAACATTTTGGTAAAATAACCTTTTTTCGACTTTTAAGGACCTTTTTGTTGTTGCAAGGACCTCTTAGTCAAATAACATTGAACATTTTTCCTCTTACCTTCCACTGATGTACAACAAACTTCAAGCTATACAACCTCAATTATTCAAAACAAAGTACCTACCAATTCTAATGTGGACGTCGATGGACACGATTGTGTCACTTCGGAAGACTCCAAAAACATTATTTCGCTTAGATGAGGCCACGATGCTTTCGCAATTTCGCCTGTCCCTTGGCCTGATTTTCTGGCTCGCAATTTTCCCCAAATGTGCATTAAATATGGCTCCGCAGTGATTGCCATTTAAGACGCGCCTCGACATCGTCAACACCCTCAATATTTATATTGACCGCCACCTGTTTCCAGGAATCAATTTTGGAGTTCGGAATTTTATAATCTTTCCGCTCACTATCCCAAAGGACAGGATTATCCTGAGCAGCTGCAATTAAAGCAGACTCTGTTTGAGGGTCACAGGAAAATAATATTTATCTGCTCCTTTTTTGTCTGAGACCGTGGGTGTTTTATTTTTGACCTTAATATCGGCTTCACCGTCGTTGTCACTCATTTTATAACACAGAAACAAAATTAACTTTTTACTTTTTCAGCGATACAAACGTGTCATCCGATGTTAGATGACAATGTGGAAAATCAAGTAATGTCATCCATGGGACCTTACCATTGATGACACGCTGTCAAAAATATTTGGTCATCCAGTCCCAATAGCGATGACAAGCGATCACACGGTCAATGAAATCAGTCATCTGGATGACATAAAAATCGTGTCATCTGGTATGTCATCTGGTTGACACGTTCAATGCATGCCGGATGACAGGCGATCACACGGGATGACCACTTTAGGACAAATTCTACGTCATAGTGACGTCAGGATGTCATCCGGATGACAAGTTTGGATGACCGTCTGATCGTACCTCAAGTTCACCATACTATAGAAGCATAAATGTTATAATGGACCTGATCATCATTGTATAGTTACAATGGTTAATCTTTATAGAGATTCCGCGAGTTCTGTCATACATGCCGCGGGCAGGCCCATAAATCTTTGGTAGGTTTTGTAATTTTGTTGTTGATGTGAGATTTTCAATTAGCTTTCTGTCTAGGAATATTTCAAGATATTTGCTTCCTTCGGAATACTCGACGATCGTGTCGTTTTGAAATTTAACCTAGGCTTAAATGTTTTCTTTTGGTAAAAACAACTATGTTAGGGGCGTTTTGCACACGTGTTGTGACTTCGTTTGCATCTTTGCCTATTATGTATAGGCGTACCCAATAGTGTTAAAGCCTAAATTGCTACCAATGACCACAGGAGATGATAGTACTCCTCCATGTGGGCAGCTCCTTAGATAGCGTACGCTTCACCTCGGGACCCTTGTTTGTCGTTGTTGCTTTCGCATTAACTATTCCCCTTTGTCAGCACTCAATTAAATCGGGGTTCCTCTAATAGCGTGAAGTATTTTGACTCAATCCCCGTGCCTCTTTGCCGGAAGTCTCAGGTACGTCAGTGTTATCGGGATGTTTTTCGTTCGATAGTATGCCATTGCATGTCATGGAAGTTTCTGAAAAAGAACCATTAAGATGAGAAAAGTTCTCTTCAAATTACCCCATAGATGATTAATGACTCCGTCCGAGTGGTAGTAGTTGATGATGCATTTTTATAGTCATAATTTTCTATTCAGTTTTTTTGTGTTAGGATCTATTTTGATTCGCACTAGTTATCGGGATAATAGTTCGGCCGTGGTGTACCCGTTTAACCACAGGAAGGCTCGCTTGAAGTGGGAGGTCGCCTGGTATCAGAAGTTCGCAAACTTACGCGTAAGCTATCTTAGCTATGCATCCCTTCGGCGTTTTCTGTTTTACCTTAAGATTAGGGACTTATTTACCACATTGACTGCCACGTCATTCAAATATGAATGACACTTATGTTTGCGTGGGGGCCACGTCATTCATATGTGTATGACGGTAACATTCCACTGCATGCCATGGCATTCAAAAATGAATGAGACTTAGATTACACATTGCGCGTCAAGCCATTGGGTTTTTTTATAACTGTTTTACTAAAAAAAAATATTTGTTGTAAAGATTGGTCGTTTTGTTGAAGAATTTGAAGCGGTAGGATGTGCAGACGACTGTCATTCATATATGAATGACGTGGCCCTGCATGAAATTTTTCGAAAATCGGCTTGGCAGTCAATGTGTTACGAGATGTACTCCTTGATTTATTAACGAGGTTTGGTTCTCGTATCCCCAATTGGGATGACCCTCCTCCTTTATTTGGGCCTAATACCAGCAGGCCACTTAAGAGCCAATTGTTTTTTTTTTTTTAAAAGATTATTAGGTATAAATGCGTTTCTGTTTTATGATAAAGTCTTACTTACATAGAGACTTACTTGTTTTGGAAATATCCAATTAAAATTGATCACAGAGGATTTATTAAAGATTCAATCCAAAAATCACGCATATGTCTGCAAACGTTTTCTGGAATTTGCACAAATGCTTTCTCTATCCCTATTCATTATACCTTTTATTAAGCGTATATCGCATCACTACTTGTTCGTTTATAAGTATGCTTCATGTATTGTAATACCACTGGCGGCAACCAAAATACTTTTAGTTATCCAATACACTAATCACTGTCACTATAGTTACAATTTGTTGGTATGTATGTCTTCGTAGGGTTTTTTCATTTGGAATTATTTGTTTTTCCCTCCGCACCTAGTCAAAATTCTCATAATTTTCTCACAAGTTTATTTTAGAAACAACATTTAGAGTTATTTATTATTCGCCATACAAGAAAATGTTTCAATAGAAAGATAATGTATCAAATCTCTGAATTGTAAAATGTGCGGTCACAGACTTTTTTGAAAACATTATTACGAAATTAAATGAATCGATAAAAAAATGATTTCTCTTAAAATATTAAAAAAAAAAAAAAAAAAAACAAGACAAGTCTTAAAAAACAAACTAATATTGTATGTTAAATATATGACTGGAAAAGTTTTTACTGAGTAAAAAGTTAAGCAATAACTGCCTTCACACTAACCGGGCTTCAGTTACCCTTTTATAGTGTAACCGCCAAAAATGCTTGGGTCTCTAACATTGACCAGACGCTGGTGGTGCTGCATATAAGGAGCTATGTCACAATTTCCATTGATGGGTGTTACACTGCATAGTTTGTTGATGGATTACAATCCTACCGAAAAAAAACTAGCTGGCCGGCGACACAAAAATGTATTCGAAGCCCGGTCGATTTTAGGTCAACCAATGCTTAACTTTGACCACTTACTTTATTAACCCATAACTTCTTAAACAAAAAACAAAATAAATCAAAACAATTTTTATAGAATGGCAAAGCTTTGCAGTCGCCTTAGTACATTTGTAAGTAACCTAACCTAACCTAGGCGATGTTACAGTGTGAGTAATTAAAATCGGCTTTTATTGAACACAGTATAATGTAGTAGAATCATGATCAATTACAAATATGAGGTTGAAATATAAGTGAAGAAGAATTTTTTGGCAGTTAATCGACAGCCTTATTGCGAAGATCAATCGACAATTGATAATTGACTATTTTCAATGTGTGCTATTGTGAACGAACGATTCATTTGGAATTTTTGTCAACCGCATTTTTTTAATTGACTGCGATTGACAAAATCCTTTAGAATCGTTCGTTCACAATAGCACACATTGAAAATAGTCAATTATCAACTGTCGATTGATCTTCGCAATAAGGCTCCGAATTTCCTACGTAATTGCACTGTAGAACTCCACGAGACGTCATTATACCACTGAAACTCCCACGATTAACCATTAATACACTAAAAAATTAATGCCCAAAACAATGTGCAACAGAAATGTTCACGCAGAGAAAATAGAATATACCTACACGTTTGAATGGGGGAGAACATATTTATTCTGCAACCAATGCAAATCTGGAAGTTATATTGTTATAAATTATAAATATAAAATATTTATATTAAATTATTATTTATATAAATTAATATAATAAATTTCAAATTCTATTTGAAAAACAAATTAATTTAATTTGTTTTTAAATATAATTTTAAATTTATAAATTATTTATATATATATATGTATATATATATGTGTATATATATATGTGTATATATATATATAATTTTATAAACTTTAATAATTTTTAATAATTTTGTAAATTATTATACTAATTTTAATTATACAAATTAATAATAATTAATAATTTAAAATTTTTTTTTCTTTAAATTAATTCTATAAATAAAATGAATTGCCTGAGAAAGAAGCAAATATGACGCATTTTTGCGTGTTGGATACCATATTCATATTCATATCCCTGATAAAGTGGGCGTGTCAAAAATCCAACTACTTCTGCTATACACTTTTTAAGGGATTTTATTGAACGGATTTTGCTACAAAACAAATCGAAAAAAAGGTCAATAGAGTATGTCGAAGTGCTTTAAATGCAAGTTGGCGATACGAAGCGAAACAGGGGTCAGCTGCGAAGGCGTTTGCTTAAAAGTCTTCCACTCGACCACAAAATGTTCCGGATTGGACGAATACAGCAGCGGGATAATAAGAACAGGTAATATGGTAAGACTTATTTGCGACGATTGTATTCTCTACATCCAGAATGTGGACATGGTTGTAAAGGATATCCAGGAAAGCGTCGATAAAAACACCAACAATTTGAGGCTATATAAGGATGAATTTGAACAATCACTTAAGAACAACGAAATCGAAATCAAGAATTTACTCGAGGCAATAGAGAAACGATACATGAAAACAGCTCAAGAAGTATGCGAGAGAAGTGTATTAGAAATGAAAAATCTGTGCAGCATTACAGATAAATTCAAGGAAGAAAATGAAAAAATACGCGCCGAATTAAGAAACAACAACATAAGTGTATGCAATGAGGTTAAAAAAATTGTCAGTTGCAAGCAAGCATTGGCGGGAAACCAAATGTCACTCGCACAAATTGTCAAAAAAGGAATTGATGAAACGAAAGAAAAAGTCTTGCCAGAGCTACAAAAAAGGTACCTCTTATAGTGAAACCGAAGGAAAAACAAAAAAGCAGTAAAACCCAGCAAGATCTAAATAAAAATGTGGATCCCAAAAATCTAAAATTTTCAAATATTGAAAGCACTAGCAGCGGGACGCTAATAATTGATAGTGAACATCCGGAGGAACAAAACAAAATAAAAAATGCTATTGAAAAACAAATGAGTGACAACTATGAGATTAAAGTACCAAACAAATTAAATCCAAGAATTCTTCTGGCATATATGAAATTTAAAAATAATGAAAACGACTTAATCGAGAAAATTAAAAAGCAAAATACAGTGATCGCTAATAGCGAGCTGAAATTAGTTAAATATTTCGAAAGAAAGAAGAACAACGACATAAACTACAATGCAGTAATCGAAATACATGAGGATTCCTTTCCAAAAATTTTAGAAGTAGGAAAACTAAATATAGGATGGGAACGGTGTAAAGTATATAATGGAGTCGACATACTGATGTGTTATAAATGCAAAGGATATAATCACCGAGCAGCTGAATGTAAAAAGGAGGAAACGTGTCTCAGAACAAGTGAATGTAAAAATGATTCTATAAAAAAGTGTATAAACTGCATACGAGTGAATGAAAAGCTAAATATGGGTCTCGACGAAAATCACACAACATTCAGCAAAGAATGTCCAGTTTACCTAAACAAGCTGGAAGCCAAAAAGAGAAGAATTGGGTATTAGCAATCAAATGCAATCAGGGGCATTTATATAAATATACAAGGTTTAACAAACAACTTTGATGAACTGGAAATGCTATGCGATAGACATAAATATGATTTCATAATTTTATCCGAAACACATTTAACCGAAAATATTCAACATTCAATGAAATAGAAATCAATGGCTATGAAGAGGTTTCCTGCCGCTCAAATTCAACGAGAACAGGAGGAGCAACATTATATATTAAAAGTAATTGGAAAGTCATCGACGTGGTTACAAAATCAATTGACAATACGGCGTGGTTGATAGCGTGCAAATGCACCCAGTTTAATGTTGAGATAATAGTTGTAGGAGTTTATAGATCACCCAGTAGTGCGGAGCGAGAATTTTGCCACTTTATGAAGCACATTGTAACTAATATAAAAATCGCTAAAGTAGAAGCAAAAGAAAGTGCAAAAATATCTGATCACGAAAGTATTGAGATTATTATACAGAATGAAAACAATACATCGAAAATCAATAGAACCGTTAAAATTTTTAAATACAACAAGCGTAATTTCGCCGAAGAACTACTTCAAATGAATACAACATATGATAGGGAGAGGACCATACACGAGAATTCTAAAAAAAATAGATGAGGCCTTAAAATGTACAATAGATAAATTCAAAGTCACAAAATCAATAGAAGTAAGCAACCAAACAAATAAGTGGTTCAATAATGAACTAAAAATCTTGAAAAACAATAAAATCGAAAAGTACCACAAGGCTAAAAGATAAAACGATCAAACAAGCTGGGATGAATATAGAACTGCAAGAAATCTTTATAAGATGAAAATAAGTAAAGCAAAGAATCGATTTATAAATGTTAAAGTTAGGACAGCGAGCGGACAAAAAGAAATGTGAAAAACTATAAAAAGTTTGGTTATAAAACAAAATAAAGCACAAATAAGTCATGTAATTTTTGAAGGCATTGTCTATACAGATGAAAAAGAAATTTCTAACAAATTTAACGAATATTTCATTTAAAGTGTAAAAGAAATAACAAACGAAATTGAAGAGACTCATTATATAAACAAAATTGTACGTTATGAATGCAACTTCAAATTTAAGCAAATAACATTGCAACAGTACAAGAAACGTGTAAAGAAATAAAAGATAAGGCAGATTTCGAAAAAATTAGACCCCAAATTATACTTGATAACTGGAATACGTTAGGAAATTCCCTATTAGAAATTATAAACATTCCATTACGAGAAGGAGAGTTTCCAAATTCATGGAAGGAATCACTGGTTACACCGGTGGAAAAAGTCTCAAATACCAAAAAATGTGAGGAGTTCCGTCCAATAAATACGTTGCGGAAATGCGAGAAAATTTTGGAAAGTATTGTTAAAAAGCAACTAGTGGAATATTTAGAAACCAACCACATTTTATCTATCTACCAATCAGGATCTAGAAAAAATTACTCATGCGAAGCTGCGGTAAACTACGTTATAAATGAATGGAAAAACATGGGGCGTAAGAAAAAAATATTGGCACTGTTTTTGGACTTCAAAAGAGCATTCGAAACAATAGATCGAAATATTCTATTAGAAAAACTGTCAATGTATGGTATACGAAATAAAGAGCTAAAATGGTTTAAATCATTCTTATCAAATAGAACCAAGAGGGCCAGAGGACAAAGGTCAATGTGTGTGTGTCCAATGTAATAGCAGCTAGCATAGGAGTTCCACAGGGATCGATTCTCGGAGCGCTGCTGTTTATAATTTACATCAATGATATGCCGAACATAATAAAGGGTGATTTTTTTAAGGTTAGGATTTTCATGCATTAGTATTTGACAGATCACGCGGGATTTCAGACATGGTGTCAAAGAGAAAGATGCTCAGTATGCTTTGACATTTCATCATGAATAGACTTACTAACGAGCAACGCTTGCAAATCATAGAATTTTATTACCAAAATCAGTGTTCGGTTCGAAATGTGTTTCGCGCTTTACGTCCGATTTATGGTCTACATAATCGACCAAGTGAGCAAACAATTAATGCGATTGTGACCAAGTTTCGCACTCAGTTTACTTTATTGGACATTAAACCAACCACACGAATGCGTACAGTGCGTACAGAAGAGAATATTGCGTCTGTTTCTGAGAGTGTTGCTGAAGACCGTGAAATGTCGATTCGTCGCCGTTCGCAGCAATTGGGTTTGTGTTATTCGACCACATGGAAGATTTTACGCAAAGATCTTGGTGTAAAACCGTATAAAATACAGCTCGTGCAAGAACTGAAGCCGAACGATCTGCCACAACGTCGAATTTTCAGTGAATGGGCCCTAGAAAAGTTGGCAGAAAATCCGCTTTTTTATCGACAAATTTTGTTCAGCGATGAGGCTCATTTCTGGTTGAATGGCTACGTAAATAAGCACAATTGCCGCATTTGGAGTGAAGAGCAACCAGAAGCCGTTCAAGAACTGCCCATGCATCCCAAAAAATGCACTGTTTGGTGTGGTTTGTACGCTGGTGGAATCATTGGACCGTATTTTTTCAAAGATGCTGTTGGACGCAACGTTACGGTGAATGGCGATCGCTATCGTTCAATGCTAACAAACTTTTTGTTGCCAAAAATGGAAGAACTGAACTTGGTTGACATGTGGTTTCAACAAGATGGCGCTACATGCCACACAGCTCGCGATTCTATGGCCATTTTAAGGGAAAACTTCGGAGAACAATTCATCTCAAGGAATGGACCGGTAAGTTGGCCACCAAGATCATGCGATTTGACGCCTTTAGACTATTTTTTGTGGGGCTACGTCAAGTCTAAAGTCTACACAAATAAGCCAGCAACTATTCCAGCTTTGGAAGACAACATTTCCGAAGAAATTCGGGCTATTCCGGCCGAAATGCTCGAAAAAGTTACCCAAAATTGGACTTTCCGAATGGACCACCTAACCCGCAGCCGCGGTCAACATTTAAATGAAATTATCTTCAAAAAGTAAATGTCATGGACCAATCTAACGTTTCAAATAAAGAATCGATGAGATTTTGCAAATTTTATGCGTTTTTTTTTTTAAAAAAGTTCTCAAGCTCTTAAAAAATCACCCTTTACGTGAATGTAAGATGGTACTATATGCAGATGACACATTGGTGTATTCCGAAGGAGAAAATGCATAAGAATGTAGAGAAAAGCTACTATGTGACATCCAACCAATACTTGAATGGCTGAAAATGAACAAGTTGAAACTTAACGAGAACAAAACGAAATTAATGGAGATAAACACTAACAACGAAACAGCAATAGAAATAAATACTAAAGAAATAGAAAATGTGAGTCGGATAAAATACCTGGGAATAATTATCGATAAGGAAATGAAATTAGCTGAACACATCGATTACATGTGCAAAACGATTGGTAAAAAGATCGGTTTTTTCAAGAGGATACGAAAAAAGATGGATTGCCTAACTGCGATAACAATATACAGTGAACATTCGGTAACGTGAACTAATTAAAACCAAGGCTGCTCACGTTAGCGAATGTGAGAAATTAAAGAAAAATTTATACAGCGCACTCGCTGTAACGTATTTTACATCAATTTTTTATTCTTCATATCACTTTTATCAACAAAAACACTAATTGAAACTAAAAAAATCTTCATAAATTAAAAAAAATTTAAAAATACATAAACAGACATTTTCGAATTTCATTGTTAAGTTGTCTCTATTGTTCTCTTTTTTATACCCTATTCTAGGGGTATATTAATTTTGACGCATAGTTTGTAACATACCTTAATATTGCCCGTAGACCCCTAAAAGTTACTATATTTATGATCAGCATCGATAGTAATGTCGATCTAGCCATGTCCGTCCGTCCGTCCGTCCGTCCGTCCGTCCGTCCGTCCGTCCGTCGGCAAAAATTAGGCCTTTAAACTGGACCTAGAGAGCTGAAATTTTAACCATATACTCTCTAGGGTCCCGAAATAATCAAGTTTACGAATTTTTGAAATCCGCCCACAGACACGCCCACAAACTCAAAAAAACAAAATTTTGGAAAAAATCGAATTTTGAGCTAGGAAGCTGAAATTTTTTATATATGATCTATGACTCCTAAAACTGCTCGGGATATAAAATTTTCAAAATCCGCCCACTGCCACGCCCACAAAAAAATAAAACAATTTTTTTGAAAATCCAAAGTTTGAGCTAGGGAGCTGAAAATTATAATATATACTCTCTAGGGGCCCTTTAAGCTCATGTATAAATATTTTCAAAATCCGCCCACTGACACGCCCACAAATAAATAAATTTTTTTTTTTGAAAATCCAAAGTTTGAGCTAGGGAGCTGAAATTTATAATATATACTCTCTAGGGGCCCTTTAAGCTCATGTATAAATATTTTCAAAATCCGCCCACTGACACGCCCACAAATAAATAAAACAATTTTTTTGAAAATCCAAAGTTTGAGCTAGGGAGCTGAAATTTATAATATATACTCTCTAGGGGCCCTTTATGCTCATGTGTTAATTTTTTTTTAAATCCGCCTACTGACACGCCCACAATTAAATAAAACAATTTTATTGAAACACCCAAGTTTGAGCTAGGGAGCGTTTTTTTTGATAAAATCCTTTAAATGTTATATAACAAAATATGTAGAGCGTTCTTAACAATTTAACCATACTTAGACTTTTGTCACGCCCACTTATGAGGGATAGGAATAAGAATAGGGTATCCAACAGTTCGCCCAAGCGGACTGTAGCCCGTCCCTATGTTTTTAACATTTATTTATTTATTTATTTTATTTATTTCCTAAAAAAATCAGTTATTCTTTTCTGTTGTAACGAAAGCATAGCCTTTTTAAGTACAGCCTTTTCTCTCAAGCGTTTGAGCACATTAACATCGCTTTGGTCAGCTTTTTCTTGTACGGCCCAATCCAACGATTTATTAAAAATATCAATTGCTTCTGTTGCGCTCATTTGGTTAACATTATCTTCTACGGCTGCAATGTCGTCGTCGTTGTCGACATCATCATTTTCCTCCTCTTCATGTTCATAATTTTCACCTTTGTCATCTTGAAAAAAGTCAGCGTTCCATTCTCTTATAATAGGTAAGGTGTACTCAACCTTAAATAAAAAATTTAACAAATAAAATTTAACATTTCGTTGAGTACCTAGAAGCATTGCAAACAAACCTCAGGATTCAAACTTCCGAGAAGACTAAGTGTTGAAGTGAAGGCCCCAACCGACATACGGTTTGCTTCCGAAGATTCCTGCAGCTCTATCTCCGACACGTTCGGTAGACTGGGCTGGAAAAATGGAGAAAGTGGCGGAGAGGTTCAACCCGATACGCTTAATCTTCAGACCAATAGACAGACCAATAGACAGGCCAAGTCCATTACTTTATACCGAATACATGAAATCGTAGTCTCCCTAAGTAACTTAGACACCACCCGTGGAGAACAAACCCTACAGCTGCACCCAAACACTTCTTTCCTATCTCTCTATTCTTTCTAATACCAAGTAGCTTACACTGTGTTCTTAGCATTATAAGGGTACTGTAACAACAGAAAAAAATCCCTTTAGCGTAAGCAAATTATAAAAAAAAAAAAAAAAAAAAACAGACAGCCGATAGGTGCGATGCTGCCGACGAGGCCTGTGAAACCGAACAGGTGAAACGGGCCACAGAGGCGGCGTCCACTGGTCAGCGTCCATCTAAGAGCCAGCGAAAGAGGAAAAGGAGAAAGGCGGCTATCGTGCGGCGCAAAGAAACTGCACCGCCAGTTGAAGGCGCAAGCGCTGAGAACGGCTTTTCCCCGGCGGCGACTTCAAATAGATGCAGGTCGGCAGAGGTTACCCCAACCGAAACCAGCCAGCTGACTGAAACCAACGCTGCCTCCACTTCCAATAGCTCGAACAGGAAAAAACGGAGGAAGAAGATCTCAAGCACTCCTGTCGGTGGAACTGCGCGCGCACCTTCTGCGTGCCCTTCCACTAGAACACTTCCAGCTGATGTATTTCCAATGATTGGATTTACTCAGATTAACCTTAATCACTCCAAGGCTGCTACTGCACTCATCAGTAAGAAGCTTTCTGTGTTGAATACAAAAGCCCACATAACATCCATACAGGAGCCATGGGTGTGGAAAAATCGCATCTGTGGCCTTGGAGGTGTCCGTGGCACTACGATACACTGTGACGAGCGGTCCGAGAGACCAAGGGCTTGTCTTGCTGTGTCGAACCTTCTCTCAGCGACTAAGCTTGGACAATTCTGTGGCCAAGATTTGGTTGCTGCAGCCATTAGCTACGAAACGAATGGAAATTGGAAGACCTTCGTCGTGGCGTCAGCTTATCTCCCCTATGATTCGGTAGTGCCTCCACCACCGAGGGCAATTGCTGAACTCATTGACTATTGCGACACCAGGAAGATGGGCCTAGTTATATGCTGTGATGCCAATGCTCAAAACACTGTTTGGGGCAGCAGCAAATGCAACATGCGAGGAAACCATCTCCTGAATTTCATTCTATCATCTGATCTTACTATCAACAATGTTGGCTCGCAACCAACTTTTGTGACGTCAAGAAGACAGGAAGTGATCGACCTAACTTTATCAAATAGATACTTTAAGGCGGTTACTAACTGGAGGGCCTCTTCGGAGGTGTCCCTCTCAGACCATAGATATATCGAATTCCAAATCGGATGCGAAGCCATAACTTTGCAGGAGAGGAGGAATCCGAGAAAAACCAACTGGATACGCTTCAGGGAGGAATTAGGGAAAACTCTCAAAACTCCAACCAAACTCAGGACGAGACAAAAGGTAGAGGAAGCTGTTCAAGACCTGAATAGAGCCATTACTAGCTGTTTTGAACTGACGTGCCCAGTAAGCAAACCTCCTGGCAGAACACCGGTTCCCTGGTGGAGCTCGGAACTGCAAAGAATTCGTAGAGAAGCTAGAAAGCTTCTAAATCACTCAAGACTGATTTGGAGACAGACTGGAATCTCTACCGATTGAAGTAGAAGGAATATAAGAGGCTAATTCGGGTATCGAAAAGTGCTTCTTATAAGAATTTCTGCGAAAAGATTGAAATGTTGGGTGAAACTAGTAGGTTGGTTAAAGTTCTGAAAAAGGGCAAACCAGCCAAACTGGACTCACTTAGAAAACTTGATGGCACCTTCACTTAGACGAAAGCGGAAACTCTTAGTTATCTGCTGGAGTCTCACTTTCCGGGTAACCAGATTGCAATTGGTTCACAACCAGCCCCGATTACCGAGACTATGAGTGAGCCAAGACAAACAACTCGGCGTAGCTGGTATATTGCGAAGGCCGTGGTGACGGACGAGGCCATTAAATATGCTTTTGCGTCTTTTTACGGCTTCAAGTCACCTGGTACGGACGGAATATACCCAGCCATGCTGCAGCAATGTACAAACCAGTTGCTACCGACTATGAAGAAGATCTTCATCGCTGTCCTAGCACTGGCATACATTTCAACACCCTGGCATACAGTTAGAGTGGCATTTATACCTAAAATTGGCAGAAGAGACTACTCACTTGCCAAGAGCTTCAGACCAATAAGTCTGACTTCCTTCTTGCTGAAAAGCATGGAAAGGCTGGTCGAGCTTCACGAGCGCAAAACTGCTTTGCGATTGCACCCACTATCTCAGATGCAACATGCCTATCAACGCGGAAAATCCTGCGAGACTGCGCTCCAAAATCTAGTTGGTAGAATTGAGAGCGCGCTTGACAGAAAAGAATACGCGATGGGCATTTTCATCGATATTGAGGGTGCTTTTGACAATCGACTTTTGATAGCATGTGCAGCTCCGCCAGACTACACGGCGTAGACCAACCATTGGTGTTGTGGATTAAAGCAATGCTAATGAATAGAACGTTGGTTGCGGATGCGGATTGTGGCCGCTATGTTATGGCGGGGGTAAACAGAGTCTGCCCGCAAGGCGGCGTCCTGTCTCCACTGCTGTGGTGTATGCTGGTCGACTCTCTGTTGAACGCACTCAACAGTTCTAATATTTACGCTCAGGCGTACGCGGATGATGTTGCCGTGCTTTCTGTTGGATCATGCCTAGCGACTGTATGCGCCAAGGCGCAGGCGGCCCTTGACGTGATCGACGAATGGTGCACTAGGAATGGGCTCTCGGTCAATCCTCTTAAAACTGAGGTTGTTCTCTTTACGAGAAGGAGGAAGCTGGTCGGGTTGACTCAGCCAGTGCTAAAAGGCGTCACAATTCAACTCTCCAATGAAGCAAAGTATCTGGGAGTCATCCTGGATAGCAAACTTCTTTGGTCCAAACATGTTGAGCTGAAGACTGCCAAGGCGCTGTCTGTTTTCTGGCAGTGCAAAGGCATTTTCGGCAAGACATGGGGCTTATCACCGAAAAGAGTCCTATGGATTTAAACGGCTATGATAAGACCATTTATAGCATACGCATCGGTTGTTTGGTTGAATAAGCTTTCATGTAAATACGTCACTGCTGCTTTTGCCAAACTCCAAAGGCAGGTATGTCTCGGCTGCACGGGGGCCTTCGCCAGCACGCCTGGCTCCGGCACTAGATGCACTATTGAACCTTCCGCCCCTTGATGTTTACTTCATGGGCTGTACAATCAAGGCTATCTCACGTCTTACAAGAGGTGGCGTTTGGTATAACTCGCACTGGAGTTTTGATGAACTTGCGCAACGGTTGTCCTTCGACTCCTGTCTTATGGATATGCCGTCTGATGCGATGACACCGGAACTTCAGCTAAAGCGCAAATACGAGGTCGACTTTCCTCGCGTCCACGACTGGCTCTGGCCGGACTCTGAACCTGGAAGGGAATGCAGTCGAATCTTCACGGATGGCTCCAAAACCGATCAAGGATCTGGTGCTGGTGTCTTCGTGGAGAGCGATAACGTTAGACTTTTCTTTCCGTTAGGCAAATATGCGTCAGTCTTCCAAACAGAGACTTATGCTATCCTAATGGCCATGGACTATGTTACGAGGAACAGGTGGAGGGGGCGAAGTATCTGCGTCTGTAGCGACAGTCAGGCTGCGCTTAAGGCCTTACTCAAACCCTTAACTATCTCCAAAATAGTACGTGAATGCAAGATATCTCTGAATTCGGTCGGAAGGCTGAATTCACTTAAACTTGTCTGGGTCCCGGGGCATAACGGGATCACGGGAAATGAGATCTCCGATGAACTTGCTAGACAAGGCTCAGAGGGGGACCTCTCAGGACCTGAACCAGCGATCTGTCTGCCTGCGTCCTCGGTCAGGGCTTCCATTGACGGTTGGGTTTCCTATGGACACAATCGCAGTTGGCATGACTCTCCAGGGTGCAGACAGACTAAGCAAATGCTCCCCGACGTCTGTGGGAAATCCGCGGCATTCTTGTTTTCTCTAAACAGAAAAGACTGCAGACAGACTACTGGCATTCTTACGGGACACTACGCTTTTGCCAAACACCTTAAGGTGCTAGGCCTAAGCGACAACACCAACTGCGAAGCCTGTGGAGAAAGCGACGACACTGCGGAACATTTCCTCTGTGATTGTCCTGCTTTTGCTCGTATCAGGTGGCAGGTATTTGGTGCGGATATGGTGAGTGCTGCAAACCTAAGCTCCTTATCATTGAAGCTCCTTCTTCCTAGTAAATTCTCACAGTAAAATGTGGTGTGTCTGCCTGGTAGTACAATGGACCAGTATTGAGTCTGAGTGCTCCAGTGCAGAAAGTCTCACACACCCCGACAAAAAAAAAAAAAAAAAAGTGTTGAAGTTATCAGTGACTCGATTCCCGAGTTCAATGATTCTTTTAATATGCTCAATGGGATGTTGTCATCTTCATCTTCGCCAGGTTCCAAAATACTCAAAATATTTTTCCAGCAATTTGCTAACGTATCAGAGCTTACTCGATTCCATGCATCATGCAATAAAACAATGGCATCTTTTAATGTTGCAGTTTTCATCGACTCTATCAAGTTTTTTTTTTTTTGCTGCAACTGAGGCCAGAATGCTGTTTCTATAGTGATTTTTATTATGTTTTGGTCCATTGGTTGTATGAGAGGGGTAACATTTGTGGCATGAACATTGCGATTATGTTACCGTTTTCTGATCTTAGTTTCGCTTCGCTTAAATGGGAAGGGGCATTATCTAGCAGAAGGAGAGCCTTAATTGACAAATTCTGTAAGCTGAGAAATTTTGTGACCTCAGAGTATTCACATTTTAGAAACTTTAACATTAAATTTTGCAGTCATTACCAGAGGAACAAATGAATTGTGAAACCACTGTAAGAAAATGGTCTGCGTCATCCACGAAGATTTTGAATTTTTGTAGTCAGTTGGGCAATAAAATTGTTTAAAGCTGCGTGGCTTCTTTGCCTTTCCAATAATTAGTAGTTTAGGCCTGTGTGTTCCTGAAGCATTCGCGCCACACAAAAACGTAACTCGTTGCTTTTCCGTCTTTGTGCCCGGAGCAGTTTTCTCCTAAGCTGATACATAAGTTTTTTTTTCGGCAAAAGCTTTATGTATAAACCAGACTCGTCGGCATTATAGAGCTGATCTTTGGAAAGCTGCATTTCTTCAATTATTTCTTTAAGTTTCTTCTTAAATGGATTCACTAATTCAGGTTGTGACGAAAGTTTCTCTCCAGTGATTTGCAAAAGACGAATACCATAACGTTTTTTAAAACGCATAAGCCAACCATCACCAATTGGCTTTGTTTTCATAAAGTTTTAAGTTTAATTGCTTGCCTTTCTCCTTTAGCATTATTCCGCTAACTGGCCAGTTTTTGTTTCGCATTCCAACAAATCATCTGTGGAGACATTTTTCCATTCTGGGAAACTCCCCTTTTTTCATTGTTTGACTTGTTCCTGGCCCCGAGAATGTGTTTGACACACGCTTCAAAATTGCACTTTCCTTTTTTCTAAAGCTGCATATCGTTGATTTAACGACATTGTATTCTTTTGACAATGAAGTAACAGAAGCTCCTTTTTTTAAGCGCTCCAAAATATCCGTTTTCGCTTTTTTCGAGCTCATTTCGACGACCAAACTGCACAATTAAAACCGCCAAAATTCAACTGTCAAAATCAGCTGTTGGCGCTCGATAGAATTTACAAGAGAGTTCGATTTGAAGTTTTGAATTAAATGTCAGAAAAAGAAATTAAAAATAGAATAAAGAAATAAATTATCGAAAAATAATCTCAAAAACGATGTAAAAAAAAGAATTAGTGATTGTTCACGTTACCGAGATTTTTGCCTTGTTCACGCTACAAGGTAGTCAATGCAAAATTTATTTTGTTCACGTTACCGAGTAGTTCACGTTAGGCGGTTTTCACGTTACCGAATGTCCACTGTATAACACCATTATAAAGCCGCATTTCGAATATTGTTCTACAATAACATATTCATGCTGCAATCAAAGTCAGGTAGAGAGACTCCAAAAACTCCAAAATAAAGCAATGAGAAGTATTCTTAGATGCAATAGATTCATATCTATAAGATACATGCTGGATGCGCTCAAGTGGTTAGACGTAAGAGAAAGGTTGGAACTAGACACACTAATAGCTGTTTTTAAAATGAAGCAGGGTGCTGCACCAAGCTACCTAACAAGTGGAATGACAAGGGTTGGAGAAGCACAACCGTATCAATTGAGAAACTTCAATGACATCAGGGTAAATCGCTAGATTTCTGCAGCCGCTGGCAACACGCTTATGTACAAGGGAATACTTTTATTTAACAACTTGCCAAATGAAATAAAAAACGAAACAAATTTCAGAGTATTTAAATCTAGATGCATACATTTTGTAAAACATAATAGGTGACTCGCTTTAAAATTTAACTGTAAACAAAGTACTTGTCTATGTAATAATAATATTTTTGATTTTTTAACTTAAAATTTTGATTTTTGTAAAGTATTTTTATACTAATATATATGAATTGCTACCACTAATACTAATAAATGAACATCAGAGCCTAGTTCCCGACAAGGGCAGGTGAAAAGTATCCTACTTATTGTAGAGATAGTGCGTAGTCAAATCAATCAATCAATAAAAAAAAAACAAACAAAGTTTTTATGAAAAAACGCCCCTTACAAATGGGCATGGCAGAAAACTTTAGATATGTAATGGAATTGTTCAAAACTACTTTTTCTCCATACTTTGCGAAGAATAAGACTTCCATTTCTTTCCAGAGGGCGGATTCTAATAATATGCGCACATGTTCACATTAAGGTCCCCTAGAGAGTATATATATATAGTTTCTAGCTCATATTTCGATTTATTCAATAAATTTGTTTATTGGGGCGTGTCAGTGGGCGGATTTTAAGAATTCTTACACTTGAAAAGAGAAAGGCACCTCCACTCAACTAAAAAAGTTATGAATTCCTGCCCAAGAAATTCCTTTGGTCATGTTGTAAAACGGCTGTCCACAGTACTTAATAAGACAGTAGAAATTTCATTTTGATGTTTTTTCGTTCATATAAATCCTGATGACTTTCTTCTGATTTACTTGATGCACCAACTGATAACGATACTAAATTAAACATTTTCGAACAAATATTTCTACTAATTTCGATTACACGATTTGTTTGGATTTTTCATTTGATGTTTCTGCTGTCATGTAGTTTGGTTACTACATCTTACAAAAGTGTGCACTCCTCGAATTTTTGAGAATTTACTTGAAGTTACTTGAAAGTAAGGGAACACACCTAATTTGAGGGACTTGACAAGATTACATAAGCAATATAAAAAATAGGCGGTGTGTCGGCAGTAGATAAAGTTTAGGTAGTCTTTTTAATTTATTATGTATAGCAAAATGCCAGGCAAACGAGAATCAATTTTCAATTAGATAAAATAAATATTCACAACTGATAAGTTTAAAAGGGGATCATGACGTAATCTCGAATGCAAAAAATCTCGAAAAAACAAATTTTTAATCTAGAATGCAAAAATCTCGAACGCACAAGAATCTCGAATGAACAAAAATCTCAAAAGACCCTATCTGGAAAAAAATCTCAAAAAAAAAGTTAATTGGAGATTTTTTCCTTACCTATATAGAGTTTTAACTTAAACAAAACACATGACATATTTAGTTTATTCAGCAATTTACTTGTTTGGGTAAATTAACAACAAAAAATCAATATTTAACAAAAAAAAAAAAACAGTAATCACTCTAGCACGACAATTATGAGATTTATCTAGCTCGCACATCTAATAAAACTTAATATTTTCTTTGTTTGTAATGATTTCATTTACTTTCATTTTAATTGTTTTTATTTGCACTCACGTTGTGATAACACACGATCCCAAACAACACTAATTTCATACGCCTTTTTAACAGTTGCATGGGCAGTTTGCTAGTCAATCGTGGATGTTAAAGAGTAGTAAATAATCTTGAATGAATACATTAATTTTTGAGACAATGGTTACAATTCGCGCGAATCGTAACCATTAGCCGTGTTTTTTTGCACGCGGATATAGGATTGGCATAAAAAAACGACCATCGCCGCTTAAGAATTCATCAAAAAAAAAACTTGACAGCACACATGCACCTATGACATGCACCGTGACACAGCTGTAAGTTGTAGTTAAGAAATTGAAAACCTGAAATTGAAAAATATTTACTTCCACCAATTGAAATTGATGCCAAGCATATTCTAAAATTATGAAAAACAATTTCACATTAACAGATTTGCTAAATTCAATTACCCTTTTAATGAAATTTGAAAAATAATAATAATAAAATCACGAATAAAATATTCGGCGGAACTTTGACTTTTCCTGAAAAATTCATCGTAAAAATTCATCAGAAACGAAGAAAATGGATTTTGGAAGCACTGTTTATCCCCGCTAAAGGACTTAGCGGCGATAGCTATCCCCGCTAAAGCTAGCGTATATAGAATAAGTTGTTGTTGTAATTTACATGCAAATTTCAAATTATCCCTATATCCGCGTGCAAAGAAACACGGCTATTGTCTCAAAAATTAATATATTCATTCGAGATTTTTGCACTCGAGATTTTTTTCTAAATTTTTGTATTTCTAGATTATGCTTTCGAGATTTTTTCAATTCTAGATTTTTGTTTTCGAGATTTTTACTTTCGAAATTTTTGCTTTCTGGATTATTGCTTTCTAGATATCGTGGTAAACCCGTTTATAAAGCTTTTCAAATTACTTTTTCCGAGCGTAGGTATCAAAAAATGTCTGATTGTAATTCCAAAAATCCCGGGATTGGAGATTACAATCACGAGAAAGTTTAAGAGTATAACAGCAACTTATGCAGTGCACATACAATAAATCTGCACACGTGTTTTACGTGCAGTGGTAGACGCAGTGACGCATACAGAATTTCTGCGCATATGTTTTGGGCATAGTTTTCTTAAATGAAGCACCTCCATACAAAAATATCCTGTCCAATAGTAGAAACAAATAAGCACAGCCACTCCGACTTAGACTTTGACAACAACGCTGCACCTGTTTTAGAACCAATGCTTCTTAATAGGAACCTCAACTTCGTCTTCAACGTTAGACCTAAATTCGAAGTGAAAGTGCGAATCCCACTAACCTTGCGCCGATGTTTTGAGTTTCGCCAACATACAAATGCTTATACTTTTAGGGAATATTCTCTCTTGTTTGTATTTTGAAAGAATTTTCTCTTTTGTTTGCAACAATTTTTGATTCGCTCTCGAAGTTGCATTTTTCAATGTGTTTGACTCGACTTCCAACGCTGAAGTTCTCGCACCTTTCAAAGTTGAAGTCGGAGTTGAAGTGTTAAGTCGACAACAATGGTCCAACAAAATTAGAAAGCAAATAAATCTCACCACACCTATGAGTAGTAGACTTATTTCTATCTGAGAATTTTAATTGAAAACAGTTTTTGTTTCTGCCTTGTGTTGTGTTTCTAATATCCATGCTTTTTTTTTCTTTTACTTTTGAATTAATTTTTTTATTGGTCATTAAATGTCAATTTACTAGACAGAAATGATAAAATCTCACTTAAAACTAACAGGATACTTGTTCTAAATTATATAATATGTTTGGGTGGGGACGGACGTGTTCGAATCGGTTTGTAGTTATTTTTCATCCTTTTTTTTTTATATAATTTGCTTACGCTAAAGGGATTTTTTCTGTTGTTACAGTACCCTTATAATGCTAAGAACACAGTGTAAGCTACTTGGTATTAGAAAGAATAGAGAGATAAGAAAGAAGTGTTTGGGTGCAGTTGTAGGGTTTTTCTCCACGGGTGGTGTCTAAGTTACTTAGGGAGATTACGATTTCATGTATTCGGTATAAAGTAATGGACTTGGCCGGGATTCGAACGCACGACCTTCCATTCCGTAAGCGAATACACTACTACTGCACCATTGCCACCCGTCCTTTGTTTTCATGCAAAAATACACCGTGAGAAAAATGTGCCATAAAGATCGCCTGCATCACAGTTTTCCGCTATTCAAAAATTTGAACATTCTTCCAATCCGTCACCTTTACTGTTTTAAAGTACTCAAAGCGTTTTATGTTAAATCTGGTAATCTTAACTTTAGAGTTCTAGACAATTATAATCTTCGAGGCAACCTTTTAAATGTAGTACCTGTACCGCCTTTTCGCACCACAGCGTTTAAATTTTTTTTCACTGTTTCTTCATGTCGTTTATTTAACAGACTTCCACCTTCGCTAAGAACTATCAGTTCAGATGTTACATTTTAAAAAAAACTAAAAACTTGGTTAATGAGCTTAGAGTTTAGTGAAGTCGAAATTCTCTGCCGGGATTAATTTATTTTTTTTTTTACTTCGTGTACTAAATTTCTCAAACTCCAAACTATAACTTATTATATACATACTTGCAAATTATTTATTTTTAATTTATTTTTTTCCGTATAAACACATGTTTTTTTTGTACTTGTCTATCCCTTTCTCTTTTGAAATAACTTACAATATTTTGTTTTCTGTTTGCTAAATTGTAATATCTATCATATACATAATTTTGCTTCCGTCCTTAAACTTTTTTTTCTTTTCTAATTTGATATATCTTTTTTTTTCTTATATTTATTATTATTTTTTTTTTTTTTTTTTAATTCCATATTTTAGTTTTCAAGGGTCACCCCACCCACAATTTGCTTAAGTACATAATATTCTTTTCATTATTTAAAAAAGGCATTTAACACTAATTTATTATAAAATATAAAATGTCTCACATGTTTCTCATCTAAACTGAATTTGTATAGTATTGTCTTATCTTATTTGAACTATTGAGAAATAATAAATGAACTAAACTAAACAAACTAAACTAAACTAAAGCAGGTAAATTATTTACTTCTGCAGTTTGCTTCTAAGAACATATTGCAAACGCATTTTTGACTCAGATGACCTTTTCGAAAACATCCGATGAAATTGACGATTGAAATTGGCTTGTGTATGTGTACCTACTTAACTTTACGTACGAAGTTGGGGTTGTTTATGCCGAACAATTATTTTATCAAACCTGTGGTTCGTTGTAAGGATTTTTAAAATTTAAAAGTAAATAGGTATTTGTTTAATTGCAATTTATTGAAATAAAACATATAGGATAAAAGTTCTAAGAGATATGACTAGACCAATTTTCATTCAATTCAGTTGCAGATTGCTCCCCGTCGCGAGCGTGCGGACGCGTTGCATTTTTTGATTGCAATTTCGTGTGCCACTAAACCGACAAACATACGAGTACCTACCGGCTCGCCAATACGTTTCACGAAAAAAAAATACAAAATCTTGTGTGTGTGTGTGAAAAGGAAAAAAAATCCACACAGAGCCAGTGCCGGTGGCTCTTGGCAGTGCTGATAACAGAAAAAGCGAAAAAAAGCAACAGCGTAGGGTTTTCCTTCCGTCCCCCATCCCACTTCATCATTGTTGCTCTTTCTTGACTATTGCATGTGTCGTTCGATTATCGTTTGTACACTTGCAATGCTTGGGTAAAGGCAGCATCGGGCGAATAGCGGGTCGTGAGTTGTTGATTTTGTTGGTGGACCAAAACAAATTACCGTACGGGCATAACACCAGCGGTAAATTGTTTTGGAAATCTAACGTATATTTTCAATTCACGGCCTATGCTTAGTTAGCGTCGGAGTTGTGTTTTCTTTTATGTTTGTATTTTGTAATGTGTAGGAATTTCGTTGTGGATGTCAGCAACATTGGTGGGTTGAGAAACATTTTTTTTTCATTATACGCCCATGTTTTTCACAACAAACCAGCTGTTTTGGCACTTAGCGAAACCCAGGTTAGCGTTGGCTCTGATTTAACAGAGTTTAGTCTAGCTGGGTACAACTTAGTGCCATTATTCTTTCCCCATCGCGGTATCGCCGTTTATATACGTAGTGACGTAGCCTACCAACTTCAGCCTCAATATGGCCAATGTGCCAACCCAGAATTTAATTTCATTTGGCTAAAATTCCATGTCCGTAGGCAATTAATCCACTACTGTTTTATTTACAGAAGCCCCAACTTGGACAGACATTCAACTTATAATGAGTTTGATGCCCTGTCTGATTCTATTACAAGAATTGTGACCCTTCATCCTCGTTCTGAAATCGTTATTGCGGGCGATTTCAATATACACAATTCAAGCTGGCTTCGACATTCTGGTCAGACAACATCGGAACGAAGGTACGTCGAGATCTTCGCTGAGGTAAATAACCTGACTCAGCTTGTAAATGAGCCGACACGAATACCGGAAATTAGCAGCCAAACTGCCAACACATTGGACTTGTTTCTTACCTCTCACCCCGATAAATACGCTTAGAACGTATTATCGCCTCTAGGTTCGTCAGACCATTATATCATAACAGCAAATTTCTCGTACTCCAAACACATAGTTAAAGAACAAACTCCTAAAAGAACCGTATGGCAGTACGAGAAAGCCAATTGGGAAAAACTAAACGGTTTCTTTAAGAGTTTTAACTGGTCGCTGTGCTTCCTCGACAGCGACGTGGATGCTGCTGCTGATATGGTCACAAACATAATTCACCTGGGCATTAATTCGTTTATCCCTAACAGGATTAAATGTATCAAACCCAAGGTTAACGCGTGGTGTGACTCGAGCTGCAAAGAGGCTATCAGGTCAAAAGAGGTAAGTTTTCGGCTATTCAAAGCCAACCCATCTGAGGAAAGCCGTAAAAAGTTTAAACGAGCCAGAAATGACTGCAATGCCCACATTAATCGTGTCAAATTCTTCTATTTATGACCAAAAGTTGAGGCAAAAAATACTACAAAGTCCCACTGGTAGCAAAAACTTTTGGTCATTTGTTAAAAACATCAAGAATTCGGCCTCGTCATCTATCCCGTCACTCATTTACAACGAAATTCCAGCTGTCAGCTCTACAGATAAGGCCAATCTGCTTGCTGCTCACTTTGCAGTCAGCTCAACGCTTCCAGATTGTGCTTTGTCTCCCCCTGTACTCGAGCGCGTAGAATTTTCTATGGGACCAATTCACTTTCGCACTCGTACAGTGGCTAGAGTCCTTCAAGATCTTGACGTTCACAAATCCGCAGGTCCAGATGGTATTTCCCCTATTGTTCTTGAATTATATCTGTGAAGTGGGAACCCTTACATAATAATACATAATATTTCTCTACACTCTTATACATAGAGTTACCATATAAGGGTTTGGGTCGGTTACTCCCGTCGCAGTCAGTTCGCTTCGTCATAGATAACAGCTTCATAGACTAAGAGTTTCCTTTGAATAAACTGTAACTATTATATCAGAAAAGGAACTGGTTTTAATATTCAAGAAGACAAGTGAACATCACACTGGCGACGAGGTCAAAAATCGAATTTAGCAACACACGTGCGAAAAATAAAAGAGTCAAAAAATGTCTATTGGAACAATACCAACCTTTGATTGCGCAGTTAATTGTTGGGATATATTCATAATTAGAATTGATATGTTCTTCGTGGCGAATGAGATTAGTGATGAGGAAAAGCAAAAAGCCATTCTTCTAAACGCATTTACCGAAAATTCCTACAAATTGCTCACAAATCTGCTGCATCCCATAAAGCCAGCTGGATCAACAGTTGCGGGCATAAAATCAGCATTCAACCAGCACTTTAAATCGTCTACTTCAGGATTTGCAGAAAGACACAAGTTTTATGAAGCCGCAAAATCAAAGCAGGAAAGTATACAGCAGTGGGCAGCACGTGTCAGAGAACTTGCAATTGAGTGTGAGTTTGACAATTTCCTCACAGTGGCTGTAAGAGACAAATTCATAATGGGGCTAGAAAAAGGACCGGAGAAGGATAAGCTTTTCCTTGAAAATGTTAAAACTTTGATTCTGGAGAAGGCGATCGAGATAATTCGGACAGTAGAATGCGTACGGAACCAATACGTATTATCAGCGGTAAAGTCGGAACCAGGAGACTCTGAACTGTACCGTATGGGTTCCCGTAAGCCTACAGTAACGAAGAATAATTTTGGCAGTAGAGCAGACAAACCGAAGCAGTGTACAGCGTGTGGATATAAAAATCACGAGGAGAGCCAGTGTAAATTCCGCAAGTACCGATGCAAAAAATGCAAACAACTAGGACACCTTCAGAAGATGTGCAAAGCTGATTCCAGGTCGCAGCATTTTAATCTAAGTTCTACAAGAATAGTAGTTGTTGTGATAATAGTGATGAATCTTGGCCTTTGTTTCATTTCAGAGCCACTTCTAATTTAGAACCTTTGACTGTCAATGTGGAAGTGAATGGTGTTTGGTTATGCATGGAAATTGATAGCGGTGCGTCAAAATCAGTGATATCCCAGAAGTGTTACGATTCGCAGTTCCCCGACTGTCCATTGCTGCCTACAAGTCTAGTCTTAAACAGTTAGAACGGTGGCAGTATAAAACCAGTGGGATACTGCAAAATGAACGTCAGGTATGAGAATCAAGTCCTATTGCTAGAGATCTATGTAGTATCAAACGGTGGTCCACCACTTTTAGGTAGAGATTGGATGCATGTGTTTGATATAGGTTTTGGCAAAATCAATTTTTTGAAAAACATAGACCCGGAATTGAAGCAATTGCCTATTTTGGGGGTATCGTATAATTATACCTCCCACCTTAAGAGCACCTGTTTTAAGTGAACTCCATAAAGCACACATGGGGATAGTGAAAATGAAGTTAATGGCGCGCTCATATTTATGGTGGCCAAATTTGAATGTTGATATTGAGAACGTTTCCAAATCCTGCGAACAGTGTTAACCATTTAAAGCTACACAACCGAAAACTGATCTCATAAACTGGGACTGGCCAGAACGCCCTTGGTCAAGAATTCACTTAGACTTTATGGGGCCTATATTCGACCAACAGTTTTTAATAATAGTAGATGCGCATTCAAAATGGCTAGAGTGTATAGCCATGGGAACTAGTATCACTAGTAGTCGGACTATTGATGCTCTACGCATGATATTTGCTAGGTTTGGGTTGCCAACGCAGGTTGTAACTGACAATGGAACGTTTTCGATTCAAAGGAATTTGAGTATTTTTTGCAGAGTAATGGAATCAAGCATCAGACATCGCCGGTTGGACACCCTGCAAGCAATGGACAGGCGGAGAACGGCGTTAAGACGATTAAACTCGCGCTCAAACGGTCATTGCACAATAAGGGCAACACAACTCTAATCAAAACTTTGTCGAACTTTTTGCTTGACTATCGAAACACCATTCACTGCACCACTGGTTACTCTCCCGCTCAACTAATGTTAAATAGGAATCTAAGAGTAAGGTTAGACTTACTTAATCCGATGCACGCACATAAAGATGCACCTGATATCAAACTTGCTAGAGTTAATGTTAAAACTAGCCAAGAAAAACAGCGTAAATATCATCGCGGGACAGCAAAAAATGTGTGTGTTGACGATTATGTACTGGCCAGAGATTACAGCGTGGCGGGTAAAGTGGGCTGGTTAAAAGCAAAAGTCATCAAGGTTCTAGGTAAGAAGTATTATTTAATAAAATCTTTGAAAAATAGTAATATTGTTTGGAAAAGGCATATTAATCAATTGCATCCTTATGTTGAGGGCAAACACGCGACAGAAGAGTATGTTCCTAAGCACTTAAGAGATCCGACTGAACGAGTGGTCGTTTCCAGTCCTCAAAGCGAAGATTCTAAATCAAATAAGAATGCAATTGAAAGTCAGCCTTCTGTAAATTCTGCTTATGAACCTTCTTATAGAGATAAATTACGAGGAAGAGGTTGTAAAATTAATTATAAGTATTAATGATGGATTATTGCATTATAATTATAATATTTTTTTTGTGAATTAAGTAAAGCGTAACAAGTTAGCTGGACAAAGCGAACTAAGGGGGATATTGAAGTATATCTGTGAAGTGGAAACCCTTACATAATAATACATAATATTTCTCTACACTCTTATACATAGAGTTACCATATAAGGGTTTGGGTCGGTTACTCCCGTCGCAGTCAGTTCGCTTCGTCATAGATAACAGTTTCATAGACTAAGAGTTTCCTTTGAATAAACTGTAACTATTATATCAGAAAAGGAACGGGTTTTAATATTCAAGAAGACAAGTGAACATCACAGTTCTGAAGAGGTGTTCTTCTTCGCTGGCAAAACCATTGCGTAAGCTTTTCCATCTGTCCTATTCTTCAGGACTCTTCCCGGGAAGATGGAAAACAGCATTTGTCCAGCCTGTACCAAAAAAGGCGAATCTTCTTCTCCGTCCTCCTACCGACCAATTGCACTTACGTCCCTTCTTTCTAAGGTCATGGAAACGCTGATAAACCGTCAGCTAATGAAATATCTTGAATCGCAGCAACAGGTCCACTGGTGATGTGATGACATATCTAACCGAAAAGTGGAACCGATCTCTTCATCAGGGTGGTGAAAGTAAGATTGTTGCGCTTGATATTTCAAAGGCATTTGACAGAGTTTGACATCAAGCTCCCTTGTCGAAAATGCGTGCATTTGGAATCGATGATACTCTTCTTCAATGGATTAGAAATTACCTTTCGGACCATTCAATTCAAGTTGTTTTGGACGGCTTCAAGTCTGCAACTCACCAAATAAATGCTGGTGTCCCCCAAGGCTCTGTTCTGTCCCCGACTCTCTTTCTCATTTTTATAAATGATCTCCTGTCTGTTACTTCTAATCCAATCCATTCCTTTGCTGATGACAGTAACCTCAGCTTCTCATATTCGGTTCTTGGGTCACGCCTCTCATCTTCGGGTGTAAAACTGGAACGGCAACGTATGTTAAGCTCATTAAATTCCGATCGTAACAGCATAACTCAGTGGAGTAAAACCAATAGAGTGGAATTTAATGCTTCCAAAACACAATGCTGTCTCCTGTCATTAAAGCAAAACCCACACACTGCCATTATCTATGAATGGCACTTGCATCGCTGAAACCGAAAGACTTTCCATTCTCGGTATGTGTGTTAATGACAACCTTCGTTGGAATGACCACATATTCGGTGTCGCCAATAATGCCGCGATAAAACTCATTGGCAACCGAGACATCGCGAGATCGATTGACTCTCTTAGTCATCGTCGTAATGTCTCCTGCCTTTCGTTGTTTTATCGTTATTTCCACCATAAGTGCTCAAACGAAATAGCCAGTTGCATTCCTCCCCTTGAACATTTCAACCGCAATACCCGTCATGCAAGGAATGCTCATCAGTTCACTCTCAAGCCTGTGTACAGTGAATTTCAAAGAATCTTTCCTCAGCCGTACAACACGAATGTGGAATGCTCTTCCATTTTTCCGACACATTATAACCTACAAACATTCAAAACCAACGTGCATCGGCATCTCTACTTTTCGTCCCACCCTAATTTTAACGCCCGCGCTGTGTAGCTAATACATTGTAAGGGTCCCAACAAATCCCTTTAGTGCGCGCTTAATATAAAAAAAAATTACCTACAACTAACTAATCCCTAATCACTAATTACGGAACCCTTTTTTGTAAACGTAAGACGAAATATCAAAAAGTTCCTTTTATTTTGCAGGTGGCAATGGTGCGATGGTAGTGTTTTTTGACTTTGAAATTCATTTTTTTATTCATTGATAAATATCTACTTACATACTAGACAAAAATGATTAAACCTAACTTAAAATTAACAGGATACTTATTCTTATTTATTGGTAATTATGCGAACGCTCTAAACTTAACTATATCTTAGAATTATTGCCTTTCGGCCTACGAACTATTTTACGAACTAATCTTACATATATATTCCTCGAGAAAATTTACTAAAACTCGGTATCATTATTGAGATTTTATATAAAACAAATTACAAACTACCTATTCTACTTACTTAAACTACTTAACGTATTCTAACTATAATTAGGATTCTGAGCACTCGTTGCCTGGCGCAATAAGTGGTCAAAATCCCAATTGCTTTCCGAGCGCCTGGCAGTCGTCAACGTGCACACGCGCCGCCGTGAGCCGACTGAAGCCTTACAGCGTCAGTCAACTCCCGGAAGCACCACCACACGTTGGCGAGCCCGGCCTCTCCCAAAAACGCCCTAGCTGACTTAATCTAACTTATAAGCTAAGAGGATGTTACCTAGAGTAACGCACCGTCCTGGGAGGGCATGTTGACCCCTCCCCCCTCAACAAGCCACCAAAATTCGGCGAATTGCTTTTCCGTGTCGAATCTATCCCTCTCCGATATTGCGGTACTAAAACGGAGGAGCTCATGAGCATTGGCGACGTCCCCGTAATGGAGGAGCCGCTTATCTCTCGCGCTGCGGTAGCGATGGTATAAGACCGGGATACCATCCCTCGTCTGTACCAGCCCTTTTGAATCAATATGGATAAATGCCTCTGGCGGGATAAAGCCAGACCGGAGCGTACTCTCTATGTACATTTCATTGGGGTAGTAAGCCCCAAATATCAGACTATTGTCGCTGGCCATCGCCCTTGCAACGTGCCTTCGAGTGACCTTAATGAGGAAATTGTCAATCCTATTCAACTGAGCCCCATCGTATAGGACCTTGTTGGGATAGTATTTTATATAATTGGATTCAGGCGTTCGGAACAACCGGAGACAGGTCCTAAGACATTGTCTCTCCAAAACCCGAATCTTTTCCATATAGCTAGGCGCTATATTAAACCATAATGGACAACCATAAGCGATGATCGGCCTTATAAGGGCCACGTAGCAAATGACCTTCACTCTGGAGTCAAGTTGACTGCTATGAAACAGTCTCCTTGTTAGAGCATAAGCCTTCTTGGCCCCAGCAAGACAAGCAACTATATGTCTATCGAAATACAGATACTGGTCAAGCCAGATACCTAGATATCTAACTGCGCTTCTCACCGCCAATGGCTGCCCATTTTGTCCAATAATGGCCAATTTTTTCCAGTTTTTTCTGGTATCCCTAGAGGCCCCAGCCAATGGAGTTCTGAACAAGATTGTTTCCGTCTTCTGAAAGTTGATTTTCAACTTCCAGTCGTCGCAATATCGCTTAATTTGATCGAAGTCACGCTGCAAAAGGATATTAATGACCTCGATTTTAGGACCTGATCTGTATGCCACCAAATCGTCGGCATACGCTATAGCATGGCTGAGTGAACCCACCAGATCACTCGTGTAAATGTTAAACAGGATCGGAGAATTGACCGCCCCCTGCTGTAAACCGTTTTTAATTTCAAAGACTCTGCTCGAAGTCACGTTGCCACATTTGACAACGAACTTCTTTCCCATAAGCATATTATAAATTACATATAGCAAAGGTTTGTGCATCCCCCGCCTGGTCAACTTGTAGAAAAGTCCCTCTAACCATACGGTGTCGAAAGCCTTCTCAAAATCAACCAGACAAGCACCCGTGCATTGGTTCTTGCATTTATTCCACTGAATGTCGGAAACCAGTTTCGACGCGGCATGAATAGTGTCATGCCTCGCCCTGAAACCAAACTGGTTGTCCGGAATTATGTTATTGTCCTCGACCCACTTTAACAGGGCTCTATTGACAACCTTTTCAAAGACCTTGCTAATATTCGGAAGCAAGCTAATTGACCGGAGATTGGCAGGGTTCGTCCTATCTTTACATTTTTTCGGGATAGGGTGTACCACAGCTACCTTCCAATGCGCCGGATAATATGCATTATTCAGCGCATTGTTAAACAGCGTGGTGAAAATATCTACAGCCTCCAGAGGCAGGTGTCTCAATACGACGTTTGGGACACCATCCATCCCCGCCGACTTTTTATTCTTTAGTGTCTCGAAGATGCACAGAAGATCATCCTTCGACACGAACAAGTGCGATGCATCTCGGCCATTGGCGACAACTGCATTAGCATGGTTTTCATCAGTGAACACGGTGAATCCGTTATTCTCAGATCGCCAATTCTCAAGTTCGGTGCGCAGATCGAAGTGGCTCACCAGAGCCCTATTCTCAATGTCGTGGTTACGGCGAACAGGATTGTTCACCGTATACACGGCCTCGAAACAAGCGCCCAGCAAATCCACCTTCTCCTGTGGGTCCTCGACCACGAAAAAATCTTCGTTTGAAGCGACACTTTCTGGACTTATTCCAGCAGTCAGTACCGTCTGTCTGTTCTCTGCTGTCTGGGAGATTCGAACACAAGGAATATCATTGTGATCTTTCCTCCTGAACAACTTATTTATCTGTACGCGATGGTAGTGTATTCACTAAGTGATGGGCAGGTCGTGCGTTCGAATCCCGACCAGGGCCATGATTTGTTTTTATTGTTTACAAAATCCTCCACCTTTAAATATAATTGCGAACATTTGATACAAGTACTTCTTTTGTTTGGAATTCAGGTCCTTCTCACGCTTCGCTATCTAAAAGACGTTTTATTAAATTCATTAATAAACCCGTTTCGTTTGAGTGTGTTTATACACCAGTTTCATATTAATATCCCCTTGCTCATTTTGTAACAATTTTGTTTGGTACTCGACTTACGATTGAAAAACATGCACATATATTGGATCACACCAAAACTGATCATGTGGCTTTTGCAATGTTGTTCTGAAGCAAATACTGCATAGGTCAAGTCACTAGTCGGAAGGCACTATCTTCAACAGATCCGTGATCGGGTTCATGGCGACTTAAAAACAGGCGACATTGGTTTGCCTTTCGTAAACTGGGACAAACCAAGTACATGCAAGTAAACAAACATCTGTCCGTTGACTTTCTACGTCACTGTGGTTAGCAGAAACTTTGAGCTAGGTAGAGAATTCTCCTCATTCGGATTTAACATTAACGGAGAACTACCCTAGAAAGCGTTGGAAGATCAATTGTAAGCTCTTGTAACACTGATTTTACCAGTTCTGCTTTTTGGCGCAACGAGTGTTGGATGAGTAGCAGGAAAGGAGAGCTAAGATCGTGTTCTTTCGAAAGAAAAATATTGCCTCGGATATTTGACAGACAAGGGCAAATGGAGGAGGAGATACACCAGTGTACTCTTTTCGCTGTATAAAGTGTGGATGTTGTCCGAAAAGCTTTCTCGTTGTTAAAACAAAAAGGTTCTCGAAATAAAAGTGCGATAAATTGAACGATTTTCGACATGATTAATTTTTACGGCAACGAAAATGTGCTAGGAATAAGCGGCTTAAAATACGATAAGCTCGGGCGCAGTGGCTCAGTGGTTAGGGTTCAATTCCGGGCCAAGTAACATCTACAATTTGTAAACTTTATGATGGAAAAAATAAAGAATCTATCTAATCTATCTAGTCATGAGAAGCTTCTGAAATTTGCCGTTCGGATTCGGAGTAGAATTGTAGGTCCATTCCACTTCGCACAAGAAAGTGGTTGGGGAAGCTAATTTTTAGGCCCTATATGGGCCGTTAACGCCTAATATTTATTTATTTATATTTTAAAATACGATTGCGATTAACAGAACTTTGAAGTTAAGAAAGTCCTACTACAATCGTAGACATATTTTTAGACATTTTTTCCTATATCTTCTTTATCAGTAAATCGGAATATGTATTACACATTATTTTTAATTTTCAAAAATTTTTGCAGTGAATTTTAATAAAATATTTTATTTTGCTTCAGTCACTCAAGCACAACCCACTGTACCTTTTTCCGTAAATCGGCTGCACACTCGAGTAGTTTGTTGAAAACTGTGCTTGAGTGACTGAAGTAGGCGAACCACTGAGTGCTAACGCGTATCGCTCAGGGAGTGCAGCTTGGAGTGACTGTTTCAATACGAACCACAAGTTACAGAAGTTACACTGGCCCCAGGTCATTTTTTTTCAAACTCAAACTATATTTTAAGTTACATATATACTAAAAACCGTATGCTTAAACGTCTTTAAGTTTTTGTAAAAATCAAAAATAACGAGGAATTCTTTGCCAAAAAAGCTTTTTGTTTAGTTTTATGAAGTTCAAAGTAAGTTCTCGTACACTATGCAAAAACTTTGACACTATTACACAAATAAAATAATATTTTGCAATTTTTCACTTCATTGACTATTTTTAACGATAGAATTGAGTTTCGTTCATCAAAAATTGAGACAAACATATTTTTTTAGTAGACGTTAATTTTGCGCTCATGAAAATTATACACACTGCGCCTATCCACCTTATTTGCCTGCCAGCATGCCTATTCATAACGACCAGCTCCATACACACAATAGAAGTAAGCTGTCTTAGCAGGGTGGCGACGGTATAGAGGTTAGTGTGTTGGCTTGTTACACATGCGGTGCAGGTTCAATCCCCATGGGGAACAACAACATACGCCACCCATTCACATGCCTCTATACCAAAAGGAGGATTTCTGCCTGGTAGTACAATGGACCGTTACCGAGTCACCGAGTCTGAGTGCTCTGGGACTTGGATTTCCTTTAAAAAAAGCTGTCTTAGCGCGGTGTACTCATAACTCCAATGTTGAGTTTAATTTTAGATTCGTTCTGCGCATGTTCGTCCCTCAACACCATTAAGCACACCGTTGCAGTTGCGTCTTCGCGGTGCATTTAGATGTTCAGAGTTTAATTTTAAATTCGTTCTCTGCATGTTTATCACTCAACGACAAGAACTCGAATAAATCTGAATAAGCATCAGGATAATAGGTACATAAATACCTACTTAATTCTGTGCAAACATTCGATATCGAAATGCGTTATAATCATAAGGCTGCATAAATGCATAAATGGTATATCAATCTCTGAAAAAATTGATTTCGTGTCAGTGGCAATTGTTAACGCTATATACAACATTTATTCGAAAATGAACGTGCATTTATGATCGTACATAATATGTATTGCTTGTCTCTATTATCATACATAGAAAGAAATGTAATATAAAAATTAGGTACTGGACAATAGACACTGGACATTTTGTCGTGTTGGACTTTTTTAAGAGACACACGAGACTTAAGCCGTATAAATATCATATTTCGCCTCTGACCGTGTATACCACTGCTTTTTCGAAAACGACATCCGCGTTAAACATGATTTCGTCACAATACAAATGAAATGGAAATGTTGCAAAAAAAATCTACTGAACCGAATTTGGAATTATTAAATTCGCTATAACGTAACATTCAAACCATAAATGTATGTACATATATGATATGGTTATTCTGTTTTCAAAAAAAAAATAATAGCCGTACACACCGTTCAAGTTCCTTGTCATCTTTACCTGAACGAGTCTCGTTTTAAGGGCCCTACTACGTAACTCAATTCTACTTTCAAATCTATTCGAAAGTCATTTCCAGTTCTACTACTAAAAGTTTTTTGATTGTATAAGCTTGGTTTTCAGACAGACTAAATAAAATCTACTTTCTTCTTATATCTACTCATAATTAGTTTATTGCAGTCTACCTAAATGGTGTTTTTTTTAGAGGTTTGGTTTTTAAACTGGCAACTCTGTTTCTACAGATTGTCAATTTGACAGTTGAAAGTTGATTTGTGGTTAGTACGTTTTGCCATTTTACGATGAACAGATTATTTTGAAAACCATGGTTCGGTTCGCCAAACTTATCGTGCGCTACGTCCATTTTACGGTCGACATAATCGTCCATTTGAGCAACTTATTCGGAACACGATGACGATGACCCCAAAGACGACAAACAGTGCGTACAGAAGAAGTTATTGCAGTTGTGGAGCGCAGTGTTGAGGAGAATCTGAATAAGTCGATTCGCCATGGTGCACAACAGTTGGAGCTATGCCCATCCACTTTGTGGAAGATTTTACGGGGTAGTGGTATATCACGAGTGTATAATAGGTATAAAACCACACCTGGGACGCTTCCTTGCGGCACCCCGGCAGTATTTCCCTAAACTCAGAATATTCTTTTCCACATTTGACGTGGAAAAATCTATTAGTAGGTAAGGTAATTCTTCAAAATATTTTGTAGATGCTCCGGCAGAACTTGGCGTAATTTAAACTTTAGACGTTCGTGCCAGACCTTGTCAAAGGCTTGAGAGACCTCAAGAACTGCGCTTGACCACATCCTTTTTTCTTCAAGAGATTTTTAGACAAGTGTTACTTATTCAACTGTAGACTGCTTGTTTCTGAATCCATATTCATGATCTGGAATGAGCTGCCTTTCTTCTATTACCGGCTGTATTCGCCTTATCAATATTCTCTCGAACACTTTGGTTATAATTGGAAGCAGTGAAATCGGTCTAATAGACGAATTTTCATTGGGCGGTTTTTCGGGCTAAAGAAACGTTATGACCTCGGCGACTTACTATTGAATGGGATCATAATCTAGTCTAAGCGCGACGTTTATAATAAACAAAAGCTTAATTAAACTTTTCTAGGTAGTTCTTTAAGAACCTCTCTCGTGATTAGGTCGTATCCATGAGCTTTCTTCGGCTAAAGTTTCTTTATTTCTTCCTTAAATTCGGTTATTGTTGCATTTCTCATACACTATTGACCAATATACGATGTGTTTTTATTTTGAATAAGGTGTCGCCCATAAAACGGCTTAAAAGTTTCTTCCAGGTAGGTGGCAAAAACTTGAGCTCAATCTTTATCATGCCTGGCCCCTACGTTTTGGTTTTTCCTAATTGGTGCGGCTAGGATTTTAGTTTTTTTTTCAAAACCTTTTAAAGCCTTCCAAAGCGAGTAATATAATCTTTTGCTGCCGTTAAGGGATTGAAGAGATCAATTGACGTAGTTGATGTCATCTTAATAACAAAAGGAAATTTGGAGTTGGAGTCGACCACGATCAGCCACATTACTCTTTCGGCAGACGGCTATTTCTGCCATGCTCGTGTTCTCAAACACAAACTATTATACATATATTTCATGAAATAAAGAATCTAATCTAATCTAATCTCTACTCTTTTTAAATGGCCCCACAAAATCCACGTGCAATCGCTCCCAAACCTCAGCAGTAAGTGGCCAGCTAGAATATTCCTTAAGGACTGGCATTTAGTTGACATGCACCGCACTCCTTCACTGTCCTCTGTATCTGGTCATCGATGCCAGGCCACCAGCAATAACGTCTCGAAATCTGCTTCATCCTAGTCATACCCCAATGTCCATGATGAATCATCTGCAATACTCTTTGTTGTAAAGATTTAGGTACTTCCACTCTGCAAAAACTCTCGCTCTGAAAAAAGAAGAACATCAGTACACACACAAGAACTTCCTACGGAAAAACGGCAGTAACTCGGTCTTACAAAGAGGGATATAATTTGGCCAGCCATGCTGAACATACCACATGACCTTTTTAATTACTTTATCACGCCTTGACTCAGGCGATGTCTGCTACCTTAACCGGAAAATTCTCCAGCACGTCGTCTACGAGATGAACTCTATCTTCCTCTGACTTGTGTGTCGAATTCCTCGTCTGGTCCATGGGGTAAACGGGACAAACAATCCGCATTTCCATGTGATTTCGTCGGTCTATAGCGAATGGTGTATGTGTAGCTCATCAGCGTTATAGCCCACCTTTGCAAGCGATGAACCAGGTCATGACCGGTAGTTTTTTATTCGGGCTGAAAATGGTTACCAAAGGTTGATGGTCCGTGATTAGCTGGAACTGCCGGCCGTATATATATTGGTGGAACTTTTTTACACCATAAATGATAGATCTTTCTCTATCTGGCTATACCCTTTTTGCGTTTCCGTAAGCGTTTTCGAAGCAAACGCGATGGGCTTCCTAGTTCCGTCGGGATAATGATGGGAGATCACAGTTCCAATGCCATGCGACGAAGCGTCTGTGGCAATAGAAAGGCAAATCATTTTGAAAATGAACCAAGCTAGGAACCTTCATGATTCTCTCCTTGAAATCATCGAACGATTTTTGCTGCTGTTGACCCCAGATGGAAGGTGCTTCTTTGGATCTGAGTTTGTAAAGCGGTGCTGCTAACTGTGCAAAATTCTGTATGAATTGATTGTAGTAGCGAAGATCAATCGACAGTTGATAATTGACTATTTTCAATGTGTGCTATTGTGAACGAACGATTCTAAAGGATTTTGTCAATCGCAGTCAATTAAAAAAAATGTGATTGACAAAAATACCAAATGAATCGTTCGTTCACAATAGCACACATTGAAAATAGTCAATTATCAATTGTCGATTGATCTTCGCAATAAGGCTGTAACTTACCCAGAAAAGCTTCTAATTCTTTAAGGTTTTGTGATTTTGGTAAGTTGCTGATGGCCTTTACCCGCGACTCAGAGGGTCTTATTTCTTTTTCGTCAATTTTATGCCCCAAATATTCAATTTCGAACTCAGCAAACTTGCATTTAACCAAACGGCATTTTAATCCATGATCTTCGAAGCGTTGATATAGTGTCTTAAGATTTTTTAGGTGCTCAGCATTATTTCGGCCTGACACAATGATGTCATCTAAATACGTAAGTCGAGCTGGCAGTCCCAAAAGAAAGACGCTATTATTCGAACAATTCAAGATGCGTATTGATGAGACACAGGCGCTTGGATGCATCGTCCAATGAAATTTGGAGGTAAGTGTTAGAGAGATCGACTTTTGAAAAAAAACGACCATCTTGAAGACTACAAAACAATTCTTGAATCCGAGGAACTGGATGTCTGTCTATTTTCAACTGAGGGTTTATGGTGACCTTGAAATCGCCGCACAGTCGAAGATATCCATTCTGCTTCTCGACGACTACTATTGGGGCTGCCCACTGACTCGTTTCCACGGCTAGCAAAATATCCAAATGTGTTAACCTCTCAATCTCCTTCTTTACAGCGGCTTGTTTAGCAAAAGGCACTGGCCGGTACTTAAAATACCGTGACTGTCGGGTTTCATCGTAAGATGGGGTAACGAAATGTTTGCTACAGCCAAGTTCGGAATCGAAAACTGATTTGTACTTTGTACAAAGGGCTTGTGCTTGTACTGCTAGCTGATCACGAGACCCGTCTGATAAGTGCATAATATTTTCCTCATTTGATTAACCATAAACTGGAAAACTTCGAACCAATTGAGTCCCATGATGTTTGAAGCCATTGCACTGTCCACAAGCAAAGTTAGCTGCCTCCTTTCATAACGCCATTGCACTGTAACAACAGCTTCACCTTTTATGGGGACGGCCTGATCACCATATGCCCTGAGAGTGCGATTTGTGTGTATCAACTTTATACTGTTCAGGTCTCGAAAACTCTCTAGCCCAATGAGCGAGGAAGTAGCCCCTGTGTCCACCTGAAATATGGTCGGGGTTTGGTTTATTACTAATCTTATATACATTTTTTTCCCCTGCGCTCTATCTCCCAAGCTGACGATTCATCTGAAATTGAAATACATACTTTCTTTTCCACTTTTGTACGACCTGATGTTCTTTCCACTAGTTGATGAATCCCAGCTTCCCAGCCCTGCCATGTGACTTTGATCGTACATACTTTTAAGTTTTCTTCCGGAAAAAAGTTCCCCCTTCAGATCGCTGTGCTGCTAACACACTGAGTCCAAATGACGACAATCGCTTCGATCGTGGTATATATTGCAGCCTGGACAAGACTTTCTTGCTTGGCACTCATTAATCTTCTTGAACTTGCTGGCTGTATTAACTACGTTTTTCCTTTGTCTTTTAGAATGTCACATGCAAGCTGGGTGGACTCATAGGCGGTTGCAATATCCTCAATCTCTTTCAGTGTAGGATTTTTCTGTTGTGTAGCTGCGTTGCGGACTGCATCATGTGGAGTGTGAAACACTATCAAGTCGCGTATCATCACATCTGCATACGACTGCCTACAACCGTCTTTACCGCAAACAAAAGCGCAGCTCCTTGCTACTCCCTTTAAGTCCGCGATCCACTCCGCATACGAATGGCTGGGAGACATTTTTGTGCGGAGGAATTTACAGCGCGAAGCCAAAAAATGTAATTTTGTGGAAAAATGTCGAGTTAGTTTTTCCGTCAGTTCTTTAAAAGTGTGTGTACTTATATTCTCCGTTTCAAACAGCTTCCTGAGCAACTGTTGACATCTGGACCACACTCCGACAGAAAATGTGACTTCCGCAGGTTATCATAGTCCAGGGAATTCGCCGCGTAATGCTGTTGCAGCTGAAAAAGGTAGTTCTCCGAACTTTCCTTTTCGGAATTAAATTGGCGAAATGCTGGAATTGACGATGATGAAACTCTCGCACTCTTTTGCAAAACCTTCTCCAAAAATTCTTTGTTCGACTCAAAGATCCGTTCCATCCAAGTTTGTTGCTGCGACAGCAAATTTTCCACTGCAGCTTTATCTATTTTAGGTACTTCACCAATCCTCGTCGCCACGATGTTGAGTTTTCAACAGAAAGTTCCAAATAAAAGACTTTGTTCAATTAAAAGTATATAATTACAAAGTAGCTATAAACGAATTCATGGATAACCTCTTTAGTGGAATGTAGAATACAAAAAGCAAGCCAAAAAGTTAACCACGAGGCGAGTTAAAAAGAAGCAAAAAACATAGATCATTTTATAGAAAGAAAAGATGTCAAAATTAATAAGTAAATCAAGATTGCCATTGTGCAACCGCGTTGTCGATGCTACATGCATCGATAGTAATGTCGATCTAGCCATGTAGGCCTTTCAACTGAGCTAGAAAGCTGAAATTTTAACCATATACCTACTCTCTAGGGGCCCAAATCAATCAAGTTTAAGAATTTTTAAAATTCTTCATTCGCGCCAGGAGGACCAAATATCCGAGAACGACCAACTTGCAAGGCAACCGCGAATTCCCTACTAGTTAACCCTCTATCACTTACCAAATGTTGATCACGTGAGTTGTTTTATCAATGAGAACGGGTAAAATACTAGGCACTCGTAGTTGTTTTGCAAATTGAACGCGCCTCATATATAATACGCAAATGTTCACACCTAAAGGTTTTATAAATAATGTTGCTTCCCAAATGGTTTATAGGGCTACTACTTTTTTCCCCTAGAACTTCTATACTTCTATCTATTTCTATCTATAAATAATATATTTTCTTTCATCTCAAATTATTCTTAATGGACTTGTCCTTTAATTTTTTCAGATTTCACGTAAACCAAGTTGTGCCTTTGTGACTTGCGCAAACATATTATTGAAGACTTATTTTGTACAATGATGTTTTTCAAATTTTCCTAATATATTATGTTGAATACAAATAAATCAAACCGAAGCTAGTAAAAACATAAATGGTGTCTTGGCAACATGTCTTCAAATTCCGAAGAAATACGGAAGAAATTTACGGCTGTACAGCAAAGGTCGGCACCACCTTCGTTTGGTTCACCAGGATCGGCATGGATAAATAATAGTGCAGTAGAATTGCCGATTGTAAATATCTCAAATCGAAGCGCACCACCATCGGCTGAAGTACATTCATTAATAAATGCATTGGAGCCGGAACGAACATACGTTTTTCCGGCAACAAACATATCGGGTGCGCCTGGAAACGCGATCGGTAATAAGATGGAAGGTATTCCAGGTGTGACCTGTATTGGAGCAAATGGGCAACCAATGTTAGCAGTAGGCGGAACAACTAGCCGAGGACATGCACGGTCCGTAAGTCACGGAGGGGGATCTATTTTAACGCCTGGTGGTAGGCCATTGAAATCAGCTATTAAAGGACATCAACGTGCATTTTCGCATGGTCAGATAACTGATTCGCCTAATGCAGGCGTATCGCGTGGGCATAGTCGTGTTGGATCGAAAACTGACTTCATTCTTCCGCCCGGCCATAAGGAAGAAGTAGAAAATCGTGATTTTGGGACTTCTGCCCCTTCATCAGCTCGTGGAGGTCATTCGAGACAAGCCTCGCGCTCCGAATCTATTTACACATTGAGGCGTACGGAAACACCCCCATGGTGGAAAAAGTTCGGAATTTGCCAGAATGATAAGTTTGAAGAACGTAGTTATCGTATCGTTGTGCCAAATCACACAGTGCCACCAAAAACACCCAAACGGGACCATCCCAATGGACTTTACATTGGTAATAAAATACGAACCACGAAATACACACTGCTGTCCTTTATACCGAAAAACTTGCTGGAACAATTTCATCGTGTGGCAAATCTATATTTCATTTTTATTGTTTTACTCAATTGGTTTCCGGCAATTAACGCGTTTGGCAAGGAAGTTGCTATGATACCGGTACTTTTTGTTCTTGGAGTAACAGCTATAAAGGATTTATTTGAAGATAGAAGAAGAAGATACTCTGATAAAAGGATAAATAACACAACATGCAGGGTCTACGATGGGTAAGTAATTTGCAAAAACTTGTGCACACATACTGAAATTTTGACGTTTTGTTTTACTAAAATTAAATCTACTTAAAACCTACTAACCTTGTATAAGTCGCAATCTGTCAATTTAAATAACATATCCACAACATATCGAGCAAATCATAAAAGTAAATGCATCCCGAGTGCATAACATGAAAATTTTAATTTTGTTTGCTCTATTATATTTGTTTTCTAAAATGTGAACTACCATTTTCATACCCTATTCTAAGATACTTTAATATTGTCCATAGACCCCTAAAAGTTACTATATTCGTGATCAGAATCGATAGTAATGGTGATCTAGCCATGTCCGTCAGTCAGTGCATGGGCAAAAATTTAAAAAAGAAATTGAGACATAGTCTCTAGGGGCCCGAAATAATCGGGTTGGGTACGATATCCTGCTTTTCAAAATACTGCTTTTTAAAATCCCGCTTTTGTTTATCCTGTTTTTTACAATCCCGCTTTTTTATAATCCTGTTTCTTATAAGTCCGTTTCTTTTATTCCCGCTTTTTTTAATAATCTAGCTTTTGCAATTGAAACTAGATGTTTTATTTTAAAATCGCGCAATTTTTAATAATAAAACATCTAGTTTTAATTGCAAAAGCTAGATTATTAAGAAAAGCGGGAATAAAAGAAACGGACTTATAAGAAAAAACAAATTGAAATAAGTGAAATAAAAAGCTTTGCCATGATTTAAAATTTTATTAATGCATAATCTGGTTATTTTGAACAAAGAAAAAATATTACATGACAAACAAAGGTTTAACAATTCAAGAAATAAACATAAATAAATTAATAATGCTTATTCAGGTACTGAAAAATTAAATTAAATAAATCTCCAAAATTCTATATAACAATGTGCTTTGACATATTAATGAAACAAACGAATTTATTTTCTACAGTTACTTCAATTGTATATTGTAAGCAATGCGACGCAAAAAACCTGATTAGTTAATTTTTTTCTATTTGTCACACTTACAACATTAAGTTTTTTATATAATTTTTCTTGTCCATTTTAAGTTTTTCTATTTTTGTACGAACTAAAATTGTTTCTTTTGATAAATTCGCAATTAATTTGTATAAGCAAAAACTTTTTCGTCCAACTAAAACGTTAAGTCTGCGATGCCAAGCTTCAACATTGTTCTGAGTTCGAGGAAATTGTTTTACTGCAGTGTCGTAGTCGGGAGAATATTGTACCTGCCTGCTTCCATTGCGAACATAATTGATTTCAAACCACTCTGCAAAACTAAGCGCTTCCTCATCATCTTTAAAACTTTTTGCATCGAGAAAATTGAAATGGATAAAATTATGAAAGAAAATGGGAAACAAGCAATATTCAATTTTGAACGATGTCGTTTTTTAAATTCAAGTGGGATTCTGAGAAACGGGCAAAGCGGTATTAAATGATATTTTAAAAAGCGGGATTTTCAGAGGCAGTAGGTATTTAAAATAACCGGGATTTAAGAAGCCGGTGTTTTAAAACTTTTTAAAAAATATGGGATTTTAAAAAGCGGAATGCCGATACGTTTCCGAAATAATCATGTAAAAAAAACTAATTTATGGAAAAAAACAAAATTCGACCTAGAAAGTTAAAATTTGGAATATGTCATCTCTAGGGGCACATCTATAAATATTTTTAAAATCCCCACTGACACGCCCACAATTGAAATAAACAGTTGTATTAAACATTCAAGGTTTCAGATAGCAAGCTGCAAATTGGAATACTCTCTTGAACCCCGTAAAGATTTTTAAAATCTGCCTAATTTCAAAATTGCAAAGTCTAAGAGTTTGGACCGATTTCAATCCTATCTTTCCTATATAAAATATGTGAAAGAATAATGCATACACATCTTAATCAGTTTCTTATGCGAAATAATTTGCTCCTTCCGGTTCAGTCGGCATTTTGAACGAAACATATTTGTACTACAGCTTTATTGAATGTAGTTGAAGACATAAGAGATACACTGGATAATTACAATCTTATCTTTTCAGTACTGTCAGACTTTTCTAAAGCTTTTGATATGGTAGCAATTCAGTTAAAACAATGATTTGCTATTTCTCCTTCTGCTATTCAATTAATTACAGCATTTCTAAGTGAAAGAAAGCAGGGTATGTTATCGGACACGTGTTTGTTCCTCAAGTATTGATTTTAGGGCCTCTTTTATATTCAATCTATATTAATGATGTAGGTTCCGTAATATTGATCTCATCCAAACACATTTACGCTAATGACATTCAAATTTATCGAAGTGGTCCCTTAGGATTGCGCTAGTGATTTAAATGAAGAACTTCAACGAATTTCAAATTGGTCGCCAAAAACTAGTTTAGTATTTATACCAGTGTGTTATTAAATTAATTGCTAAATCAAAAGACATCAAAAATGTTATACTTTAAATGCTAAAGAAAAAGACCGTCGAGCTTCGTAGTTCAAATCAGACTCGATCGTAAACCGGTAGTTACAATCGAAACTCGCTGAATCGTACACTCAGCAATTCCCGGCTGTTTACCTCTTGTGCCAATTACAAATGTTAAACAGTATTGCTGCGTGAGCTTATGCAAAGCGCAGCAATACTGTGTCGACACAGTGCAATGGCCAAAGTCGGTTCAACCCAGGTTATAGCTGGCGACCCAGATATTTGGGTACAACATCTCTCCCCCCTGCGGGAAAGTTTCGACCCCAACCACCGGCTTAGATTTAGCCATCTTTATTTATCGTAACTTAACATTTTTATTTTCTTATATATATATAAAACTTAATTCTTACATTTTTATTGACATATAGTATATGTATTATGTATACAACTTAATTCTAACATTTTTATTGACTTATATATGTATACAACTTAGCTCTAACATTTTTACTGACTTATTTATATAAGAACTTAAATCTAAAATTTGTATTGAATTATATATATACGTATGAAACTTAATTCTAACATTTTTATTGGCTTACATTTATAAAAAACTTAATTCTAACATTTTTACTGACTTATATATACATATAAAAAAACTTCATTCTAAAATTGGTATTGACTTATATATATAAAAACTTAATTCTAACATTTTTACTGACTTATATAATATATAAAATACTTAATTCTAAAATTTTATTAAAACTCTGTTCTAACATTTTTATTGACAAAAATAATTTTCTTACACCCGGGCAGAGGTGATGGCGAAGTCTGCTGCTATTCTGGAGGGTGCTGCAGGCGCATGTCTTTTTGGCAGCCGACGGGTTGGCAACTCCATACACCCCGTATTGAAGTTTCCTCAGTGATGGGCGGGTGTTGCAATTTTTTGGTTAAAAAACCGGACCACACAGACGATGACCAGTACGACTGCTCCGAAGGCGGTCAGGGACATTAAAGAGTATCGGTGAACGGACAGTTCCCAGTCCTGATCGGCAGATTTCCGCTCTGCTTCCACTCGGTTTCAGTCCTGCTTTAAATCGTCGATAGTCATTTTGCCATCCCTCATTTCCTCAATGAAGTTCTGGTGGTTCCCAATTTTTATCGCAGGAACTTTCGGCGAAGCTTTTTTATTTTTATTTTTATTTTTCTGCTCATTATGTGAATTAATTTAATTTTATTGTATGTATATCTATTGAGCCATAATGTACTATAAAAGACAATGTGTTCTTATTTGTACTTTGCCAAATAAATAATTGAATTGAATTGAATTGAATTGAAGCTGCTACCAAGGACGAGCTAGTCTTGAGCCCTTTGACTAGCTCCGAATGGTCCACCATAGGTTGTTTGTACTCGGTTGTGGTCGTGGAATGGTGTTCGTAGTAAACTTTTAGTCCTCTTGCACCGGCTTCATAGGGCTGCTTCATCTTGAATATCCCAGTACCATTTAGCGTCGCAGTGTACTGTCACATTTCAAGTTTAATGACAGCGAACTTCTAAACTGGAACAGCCACTCGTTGGGTGATGTCATCTTAAGAAACATCCCTTCGCTGGTCGGTACTGCGGCGTAGCTGCAGGATCGCTTTGAGGTGGGTTCGTTTTGGAGAAGCGTCACTAAGCACTCCGTAGATCAGGATGTAAGCATAGGGTTTTCAAAATGGCATATTGTTATCGTAGCGGAGCTCTCTGCTTCGGACACTGGTACGCAACGGGAATACTCTTCTCGATTCATGACCACCAAAACTTCGTGATTGTCGGACTCTGCGATGTACCCGTACTTGGTGTCGAGTACTAGATCCCAGTGCTCGTCTAATTCTGTTAGCAATGGGTAGATTTTGAGCACTTTGTACCGCAGTGGATCCGGTAGTGGAAGTATGATTTTAATGAATAAACTTTCTTCATTCCGAAACACAGATATCTTAGCTGCTTGGTGGATGGCGAATATATCATCAAATAAAAATCTTCCTTGAGCGGTGAGGTTTTGTAGCAGACTAGTAATATTCTGTTCGTCGATGATAAACGGGTGGAGCTTGTCTTGGAAGAGGTCATCTAATATGGCTAGCTCCACGGATTGCCGGTTTTGGATCTCCATGACTTTGGCAGTGATGACAGCTGCTATAGCGCTTACATCGCTTCTCATCTTTAACAGGGCCAATTCCTTATTTGTTTATTGGCTGTAGTTAAGGAATGTCTCTCTTAATAATCCGACCCCTTCGGTGATGTTTCCTATTTCGTCAGCTGGTGATATACCTTTCTGGCGTCCTTACTGTCCATTGCTCCGAAAGCTCATTTCGAAAACCCTCCGATGAATTCCAACGCTCGTTTTTGTCGTCGCGAATGTAGAACACGCTTCACTCGATCGGCAGTTTGTAGTAGGTTGAGGATATTTGTCTCCGTCTCCTCGACGATCGATCTGCAATGGAGTTGAAAGTCTTCGTCCGAGATGCTTAGACACATTGCTTCCAGTTTCTTGTCGCACATTTCCGCCATTTTAATCACCGTACTATAGTCCATTGGGATGAATTTAGTCATGATTGTCCATATACCGCTGTAGAATATAGCTGATTCTACCTTCTCGAACAGAACTGGCGAGGAGGAGTTACCAGTAGACATAATGTTAACATTATATTTATACATCTTATTATCTATTGTTATTGTAGCTTATGGCTCTATAAAATATAACTATGACTTTGTAAATATATAAATAAAAATTATCTTATTATAGTTAAAGGGTCTTCCAATTCCGAGAGCTGAAAAGATGAACATTGTCAGTTTTTTTTTCGTTTAAGGTTTAAAAATGAAAAGAAAACAAAGAAAACGCGTTCAATCGAAATAGGGTTTTAAGCGATTGTTGAGCAACGTTTTGCTCACCCTTTTGTTTATTTGGATTGAGGTGGTTACTGGACCATCAATTGACACAACTTCGAATGGTCCGATCTATTTTTCGGAAAATTTACTTTTCCTAGTCGGGGTTTTTAACAGGACTTTCTGCCCTGCCTGGAACGAAACGCACCTTGTCTGCTTGTCGTAGTTTATTTTTGCCCTACTTTTTGCCCTTTTCAGATTCCCATGAGCTATCTGGTGAGCTTTTCCAAGCTGGTACTTCAGCTGACCGGGATAGTTGTCTGTAGAATAGAGAGGACCACGTTTCCTTTTCAAATTCGTTGGCATTTCGAGTTCGAAACCAAACAATGCACTTAATGGTGTCAGCTTTGTCGCCGTATGGACGGAATTGTTATGCACGCGCATAGCTTGCCTGAGCCATTGGTCCCAATTCTTTTCATCGTTGGCTACAAATGATCTTAAGTATTCGGCCTTCTTTCTAGAGAACCATTTGACTGTGGATGATAAGCCGTAGTGTGCATTTTTTTATCCCCAGTAACTTGCATGTTTGCGAAAACATCTTGGAAGTAAAATTTGCACCGTTGTCCGTTACCAACACTTTCGGGATTCTGTATCTCGTTATTATTTGGTCGTAGAAAACCCGTGCTACTGTGGATGCTTCGGCATCGGGCAGCGCTGCGCAATCCATAAATTTCGTTAGATCATCCTGAAAGGTGAGGATGTATCTATTACCTGAATGCGACATGGGCAATCCACAAACGATATCCATATACACTTTGTCGAACGGTAGAACTGGAGTATCCGTGACTATCATCGGCATTTTAGTCGGCGGTGAACTCTTATTTTTCTGACATTCAGCACAACTCTTTACATAGTCTAGTATCTGCCTTTTCATACCGTTCCACCTGTATTGCTCCCTAATGCGTTTGAAGGTTCTTTCCCCCCTTGATGTCCGCGCAGTGCCGAGTTATGGAAATCTCTAATAACTGTTACAATTTCACCAGGATCTGTCAGGGTTGTTACCCTGTGTGTGTGGGTTTGGGTGGGAAGAATAACCTTTTCGCCACTTGGTTGTTTCTTGTTACTTATTGGGTTATTAAAGGGTTGCGCGGCTGCAGATCGTTGCTCTTGCCTTCGGGCCTTAGCTCTTGTGACAGCCAGGCATCGCTGTTCGGCAACTTCCGCATCGATTGCAGATTTGGGTATACGACTAAGCGCGTCCACGTTTTTATTTACCTTCCCGGGCTTGTACTCGATTTTATAGTCATACTCGGATAGTTTATGGTGAAATCTTACCAAACGAGCTGTTGGATCTTTCACATTAAACACACCCTTGAGCGGTTGGTGGTCGGTATAGACTGTAAAAAAAACGGCCTAACAAGTATGTGCGGAAGTTTTTCGTGGCCCAAACAATGGCTAAAAGTTCTTTCTCCACGGTGGAGTACCTTTTTTCCGCTGCATTTAATGATCTACTGGCGAATGCTATTGGTTTATCCTGACCAGCTGAGCCTTGAGACGATACGGCCCCTAATGCTTCATTACTGGCGTCCGTTGTCAGGATAAAGGGGTTTGCAAAATCCGGATAAACTAGCACTGGGGGCGAAGTAATCGCTTTCTTAAGGTCATCAAACGAACGCTGATGTTTTTCTGTCCAACTAAATTCAGTTTCCTTGCGTAGAAGATTATTAATGGGAGCTGCTATACCTGCAAAATTGGGAATAAATTTTCTGTAATAGCTTGCGAATCCCAAAAACGACTGGACCAATTTGTGGCAGTGCTCTTCTAGATTCTTTCCATAAATTACTATGTCATCTAGGTATACGAAACAATCTACTCCATTCAGACCCGTAAGAATATAATTCATTATACGCTGAAAGGTTGCTGGGGCGCCGGTCAGCCCGAATGGCATGCGATTGAGCTGGTAATGACCTAGGCCAGTACTGAAGGCGGGTTTCTCTTTATCTCTTGGGCCAATCAGTACCTGGTGGTAGCCACTAGCCAAGTCAAGCGTTGTAAAATAACGGCAGTTTCCTAGCTGGTCGAGAATATCTTCTATTCTTGGCAGAGGAAAAACGTCTTTTACAGTTACTTCGTTGAGCTTACGAAAATCCACTACAACTCGCCATCTTTTTTGGCCGTCGGCTCCTGGTTTTTCGGGGACGACTAAAAGAGGGGAATTCCAAGGTGATTTGCTCGTGGAAATCACTCCGTCCTGGAGCATTTTTGTGACTTGGTAGTTTATTTCGTCTCTCGCGACTTGTGGCAAGCGGTACTGCTTCTGATTGATCGGCCCTTGATCGGTTTTTATTGGTATTTTATGAGCGAGTACGCTGGTACTTGAAAGTGAGTCGCCTTCAAGATGGAATACGTCATTGAATTGGACGCAAACGTTCTCAATCTCTCTTTTCTCCTCTGCGTTCAAATCGCTACCTAGCTGAAGTGAATTTAAAAGTGCTGAGATTCGCTGATTCGGATCCCTTTTGCCAATTGTAAACACAGTTTGCCGTTGCTTTTCCCGACTTATTGTGTTGTATTTGTTGAAATTGGTAAATTTGGGAATGAAGCTAGGGTCTAAGGAGTACGGGGCGGTGTTAGCATTTAGAATAGGCACTACAATTTGGTCAGCTCTTACCTCGGTTATAGTGTTGGCTAAATAAACACCTGGTTCCAATTCTTGGCTGTGAACCAAGATGGTTTGTAAATTGGTATCTACGTTAAGCCTTACTACAGTTTGTGTCCGAGGCTTTATATGCACTACACTAGGACAAACGTTATTTTTACCCCTACCTAAAGTTCTGAGCGGGAGTTCTGCCACCACTGCCTTACTTATCCGGAAACTGCAGCTTTTTGGCAACGGTGTCAATAACAGCACAGTTCCAGAGCAAGTCACGCCCCAGAATACCATCGGCTGGTATGTCTGCTGTGTCACCTATGATATGCAATTTTGCGTTCAGCTTAAAGTTGCTGGACAATGGAATTTTTGCTGACAGAGTTCCTAGGGTTTCTATCATTCCTCCGAATGGACCACCTATTTCCTGATTGTGTTTGCTTTATTTAGGGTACTTTGCTTGATGAGGCTGACGTCTGCGCCAGTGTCCACCAGAAATGTAACGAAACCCCTTTTTGTAGTAGATAGAGGAAATCGTACATACACGTCATGAACGTTGCGTTTGTACGCTAAGAACAGATCGTGTTTTGTTTTTCCTAAGTACCTTTTGGGGTAACCTATAAGGATTTCTCCCAAGTTTTGTAAAATAAGCCTTAAGTACGATTGTAAAAAGTCCCTTGAGTTCCCTAATGCCAACTGAGTACTACAAAATATTGAATGTAAATGATGAAGGAAAACGAAATGACAAAGTAAAGGAAAAACCGTATCGAAATGTTTGCCTTTCTCCACCTTGATTTTGTCCGTTGTCTTCCTACGAGTGTTTTTGATGTTTACTTTTGGGACGACATTTGGCACTGAAGATTTTGCCGTTACATGTTTTTTTGATTCCGGGGTCCTTGGAGCACAGTCAATTATGCTGTGCCCGTTCGAGTTTACCGGCCCTGGCTACAAACACGTTGTATTTTGGGCATACTTCCTGCCCATGTCCATATGCATTGCACTTCTGGCAGTAGGTAGTATTTTTCCTCTGCCGGCATTCAGCGTAGGTGTGGTTTGTTTTGTTACAAAATCCACATTTTAAACTATATGTTTTCCTACTTTGTGCGGGAGCTGCAGATGTTCTATCTAAAGTTGTGTTGTTATAGGGTATGCCACTCGGAGGGGGAATACCCGTTTGTTCACCCAGAGGGCTCACCGCCAGCTAGTGCCCGGTGTTTGGGGCCACACGTGGACATAGGGGCTTGTACCATGACCAGTGCCTGGTGAGTGTGGAAAAACGCTACTCGCATGGGGTTTGGTGGAATAACCAGTGCCCTGTGCTTGCGGAAAAACGTTGTTCGCATACGGGTTGGTACCATAACAAGTGGCCTGTGATGTCGTGAAAACGCTACTCGCATAGGGGTGAACACCGATGTTGTGGCGTGTACCAAGCAATGTAGAAGTTCGCTGGGCCAAGTCCACTAACACGGTTAGGTCTTACTCAGTTGTCGTGAGCATGAACTGCCTTATCGCAGGATCAAAAAAACCCATTTTGAAAACGGTGATCACTGTGTTCTGCAGTTCCTTAACCAGTGCCGTGGAATCAGTGGCAGAATATCGAGAGTCGATAATATCTTTCGCTTTGGCTCTCAGCGTGCTTAACCGCCTAGCGAATGCCTGGAAGTCTTCTGTCATTAGTTGCGTGGACTGGTTTAGTTCCTGCATTACGCTATCTAATGTTTGGACCGGGAGGTATGTCGTCTTTAGTAACACCTCCAGTTCTCTTAAGGATCTGGGCTGGTTGGTTCGAACTAAGTCGAACGAATCACCCATTAACTTTGTGGAGATAAATGAGACGAACATTTCTTCAATCGCATCGTCTCCTAAGCACTTAAATCCTATCTGGCAGGCGTTAAGGAACTCGTAAACTTTACCTGCTATGTCTGGTGTTCTCTCTCCAAAGAACGGTGGCACCAACCTTGCAACCACCTTTGACACGTTTTCGAAAGACATATTTTTATCGGAAATTGTCTTCTGTGTCAGTATGTGGCTGATTGGTTTTAATTTGGAGCTGATTGAGCCCGTTTATCGAATCGTTTAACGAAATACTTCATCAAAGTGGGACATGAAACTGGGTCACTGCAAGCGAGAGAAGCTTCAGATTTCCAGAAACAATTATGTTGAAACAAAACGACAAACAGTAACGAGGCGACACAAAAAAATTAATCAACACTAAGTCAGAAAGGTTTCCGATTTCCTGACAAAATTATGTATGTAAAAAAAAAGAGATACTCAGTATTCTTACCTGTTTGCTTATTGTTCTTAGTTTTTGGTGCGGCTTCTTCTGCTAATGATGAAAACACTTACTTAGTGGTTTTTTATACCCTATTCTAGGGGTATATTAATTTTGACGCATAGTTTGTAACATACCTTAATATTGCCCGTAGACCCCTAAAAGTTACTATATTTATGATCAGCATCGATAGTAATGTCGATCTAGCCATGTCCGTCCGTCCGTCCGTCCGTCCGTCGGCAAAAATTAGGCCTTTAAACTGGACCTAGAGAGCTGAAATTTTAACCATATACTCTCTAGGGTCCCGAAATAATCAAGTTTAAGAATTTTTGAAATCCGCCCACAGACACGCCCACAAACTCAAAAAAACAAAATTTTGGAAAAAAATCGAATTTTGAGCTAGAGAGCTGAAATTTTTTATATATGATCTATGGCCCATAAAACTGATTGGGACATAAAATTTTCAAAATCCGCCCACTGACACGCCCACAATTAAATAAAACAAATTTTGGGAAAAATTGAATTTTGAGCTAGAAAGCTGAAATTTTTTATATATGATCTTTGGCCCATAAAACTGCTTGGGACATAAAATTTTCAAAATCCGCCCACTGACACGCCCACAATTAAATAAAATATTTTTTTTGAAAAACCAAAATTTGAGTTAGGGAGCTGAAATTTTTAATATATACTCTCTAGGGGCCCTTTATGCTCATGTGTAAATATATTCAAAATCCGCCTACTGACACGCCCACAATTTTTATTTTTTATTTTTGAAAGTCCAAAGTTTGAGCTAGGGAGCTGAAATTTATAGTATATACTCTCTAGGTGCCCTTTATGCTCATACTTAATTTTTTTTTAAATCCGCCTACTGACACGCCCACAATTAAATAAAACAATTTTATTGAAAAACCAAAGTTTGAGCTAGGGAGCGTTTTTATTTACAAAAGCTTAGTTTTTTCGATAAAATCCTTTAAATTTTTGTCACGCCCACTTATGAGATATAGGAATAAGAATAGGGTATCCAACAGTTCGCCCAAGCGGACTGTAGCCCGCCCCTATGTTTTTATCTGTGTTTTGTTTTTTTTTGTGTTTATTTTTTTTTCGTATGCACTATTAACTTTTCACTTTCACTTCTGGTAAGGGGCAAACAATGTAGGTACATATATGTTTTCTTTTGGTTTTTTTTCAACCTTCACTTTGTTGTTATTTTTTTTGTATTTAATTCTAGGTCGGTTTGGTCGACGTACCGGCTGCGCCAAAATTGTTATTAAATTAAATGCTAGATCAAAAGACATCAAAAATGTTATACTTTAAATGCTAAAGAAAAAGACCGTCGCGCTTCGTAGTTCAAATCAGGCTCGATCGTAAACCGGTAGTTACAATCGAAACTCGCTGAATCGTACACTGAGCAATTCCCGACTGTTTACCTCTTGTGCCAATTACAAATGTTAAACAGTATTGCTGCGTGGACTTATGCAAAGCGCAGCAATACTGTGTCGACATAGTGCAATGGCCCAAGTCGGTTCAACCCAGGTTATAGCTGGTGACCCAGATATTGGGGTACAACAAGTGAACTGTAAATGTCTAGTTACTTCTTTAATTAAATTGTAACTTCCCACATGTAATGCTTAACGGTTCGAAAATTCGTTGACCCTTCAAAAAATCTGGGCGTAGTTTTCTATAACACTAACGTGGAACAAGCACATGGTGGATAGCCTGGTTGTTATCGGTAGCCGAATAAAGGTAATGAACAAATTACGCCTCTAATCTATTATACACCAGCTACATGCTACATTTTATATAAAAAAAGGTGTCATAACAATGTAATATTCGATCGGACAACAATTTTGAGACTTGTACCTCCCTTTAAAAAAGCTAATAGAGCCAAATCCTGGAAAAGATCAGCGAATTTCAAGTCGAGACTCACCAGCTTTCATAGACTTTAAAGCCGCTTATGATATTCAATGTCAGGAGCTCTAAATGGCGATGGCCCAATATAGGATCCCGGCAAAATTGAACAGCTTGAATACACGCAGTGTAATTTGCAGTTTGGAAGCAGCTCTTCCGAATTATCCCAAACTTGCATCATATTTCCTAGTGCGCAGGACAGGTGTCAACATGGTAGGCACTTACTATCTTCAATAGTCCAGTTACTAAGGTATGCGGACGATATCGACATCATCGGCCGTTTTCGGCGTTCCGTGTTAGAGGCTTTTACAGTGGTTGAAGAACAGGCAAAATTGGTTGGAACCGGTGAACCCTACAAGCAGACCAGTAGAGATGCAGTAAATTGGGAGGGTTATGATCCCCCTCTTCTTGGGATAACCTCGACGTAAGGCAGAAGAAGAAGAATGCTACTGAACGATTCAACAACATTTTAGGCTGAGCTGAACATATAGCTTCAATGACTCCGCCGCGTAGTGTACTTGCCTGAGAAGACGCTGGTCTAGGCTAGAGTCTTAGTGGAGGAAAGGGTTATTCGAGAATAATTAATGGAAAATAGAACAGAGTCACACAAAAACGCAGTCTGATAATCGGTTGCAGCGAACCGTGAAACAACGCTGGAACTCCAGTCCTCACTTCACGTGTTAGCACCCACAAGAACCGGTTGTTCATTCAATCATTCATAGTTTAACTAAGTTCTTCTGAAGAATTACAATTTAATCTCTTTTTGGTAGCTTGTCTCATAATAGTATTTTTAATATTAAAACATTTACTGGGTATCTTACAAGATAATTTTAATGTTTAAGGTTCTAGATGAAATAAATGAAAATTTAAAAGATATTTACTACTCTGAGTAGAAATTTCTAGTACGAAAATCGATCTCGATTTGCTTCTAATCAAATGGAACTATTTATATCGCACACGCAGGTTGAACAAACGAGACGACAATGAAAAATGATTCCAGGCACCATGGGAGTCAATTACACGATCTTCTAGGAAAGGTCACAGGTTCATTTTTGGAGACAATGTTGACATATTGGCCCCTATTGCGAGTGGCGATTACTGATAGATTAGCGACATTTATCTATTGTCAATCGTCGATTGTAGATTTTGGTATTGCGAATGGCAATCGTGATTGACATTTGTCGTTTGTCTATCGTCGATTGCAGATTTTGGTATTGTGAATGGCAATTGTGATTGAAATTTGTCGATTTGACAATCGCTTGTTGTCGTTTAAAATTTTCTGATCGACTGTGTGAAAACGAAAACAAAAATATTGTTTGCAAACATGTAAGTTGTTTAAATACAATTAAAGTGCATATTCTTCTTAATAACACGAATAATTATAGGTCGAAGGTAGTCAGCAACAAAAAACAGCTCGAGCAATTGGTGAAATATATGGAAGAAAACCCAAATATTGCTAAAGGAATTTGTGCTAAGACTCCTGCCAAGAAAAGATGGGAGCAGTTTGCCGTACATCTAAATAGTTTAGGACCACCCACACGTACCTGGGAAAAAAGGTTGTAGTCAAAACAAAAAAGTGGATGAAGAATGACTGAAGCTGCTAGCAATGCAAACGAGCGCACAACAAACTTTTCATAGCGATATAATGGATACAATGTGGGACATAAGAACTAGCACCAAGAATATGGAATCGCATATCAAGAGACAATATTATATGCAGAAAGATTACAACAAGGAGTTGCTGGCTATAAAAAAAAGAAAAACTTAAAACGTACAAAGATGAGGTCAAAAACCGCAAAAGAGACAGATCAATTAAATTGCAATTGAAGAAACAAACATTGGGGTTACAAAAGGAACTCCGTTACAACAGTTCCTAAACTTAATAATTAAAAAGGACTGTTGTTTTATTGAATTTGATACCTACCTACTGTTATTTCGAACAGACTTTGTGTTCTTATATTATTTTACCGTGCGTACCTAATTTATTTTTTTATCATATATATCAATGTCATTTGAAATAAAGAAGAGACTGTTTTACTTTTTTAATGAAATCTTTATTGTTGCAAACATCTAAGAATTTGGTTTCTGATGGCCTCAGGTTCACATATTCCCGACATTTCTTCACTAACAATATGTGCTCCACTTGATTGTTCATCCTCATCAACGTTAATATCTTCAGGTGTATATTCATCGAGAACTGGGACATTATAAGATATGCAAATGTTATGCAAAGCTGCACAAACATTTGTAATCTGTATAGCTTTTTTAGGACTATAATGCAGTTCTCGTGCTCTTAATAGACACCTAAATCTATTTTTTAAGATACCTATAGCTATAGTGCGAATTTATTTGTTTTGAATTTTTGACGTTAGCTACTGTCAAGAAACTCTCAAAGCATTTCGTAATTCACAGTAACCCAGATCGTATTCACAATAACTCAAACTTCTGTCGATTGTGTTACACAATACCAACACGAAAATTAATCGACACAATCGACAATTGTCGTGTCGATTGCCAATCGACACTCGCAATAGGGGCCATTGTCATAATTCAATAATTCGATGCTTTCGCCGGCAGTATGTCATATTCTATTGAAACCAAAGGTCCTAAATACCATGCTCACGCACTTTGGGAACAAATCAAAAAATCGTTGATTATGCTCTGTAGCCGGCGCCATTGACGGTGACATTTCGATGTCGGTCATTGTTAAAGAAGTTGATGCCGACATTACATAAGCCGCAGCAAATAATGCATTTTCTGGGTGCATGGGTGCATAATCACTGAACAAAATTTGCCTTTATTAGCATTTTCTTACTGAACACTGATTTCGAGAAAAAAAATCACAACTTGTAAACGCTGCTTGGCCGCAAGTCTCCGCATGATGATTTGCCAAAACATACTAAATAAATAGATAATGTCAGGTGTCAGATTAACTATCAGGTTATAAAAACTGACTTACCGAATCCTTAATCTCTTTTGAGCACTTTTTTTTGTTTTTTTTCTGCGTGAAAATAAAGCTTATATTTGGATGCTGATAAGCTATAGCCTCCCTAACCTTAAATTAAAATGACTAATTGATGTCAACATAACGATTAGCGCGACTAATATCAAGATTGCACAGTGAAAATAGAATCGACAGACCAGAGATAACAATGCTTCATATTTTGACTATTGATCGTGTTTATTGCCTTGATTCTACTTAATATCTGTTAGTATAAAGCTGAGCTTTGGGTTTGTTAAGTTATACTTTTATACCCTATTCTAAGGGTATATTAATTTTGACGCATAGTTTGTAACATACCTTAATATTGCCCGTAGACCCCTAAAAGTTACTATATTTATGATCAGCATCGACAGTAATGTCGATCTAGCCATGTCCGTCCGTCCGTCCGTCCGTCCGTTCTTCCGTGTGTAGCCAAAAATTAGGCCTTTAAACTGGACCTAGAGAGCTGAAATTTTAACCATATACTCTCTAGGGTCCCGAAATAATCAAGTTTACGAATTTTTGAAATCCGCCCACAGACACGCCCACAAAATCAAAAAAACCAAATTTTGGAAAAAATCGAATTTTGAGCTAGAAAGCTGAAATTTTTTATATATGATCTATGACTCCTAAAACTGCTCGGGATAAAAAATTTTCAAAATCCGCCAACTGACACGCCCACAAATAAATAAAATAATTTTTTTATACCCTATTCTAAGGGTATATTAATTTTTGAAAATCCAAAGTTTCAGCTAGGGAGCTGAAATTTATAGTATATACTCTCTATGGGCCCTTTATGCTCATGTGTAAATATTTTCAAAATCCGCCCACTGACACGCCCACAATTATTTTTTTTTTTTTGAAAGTTCAAAGTTTGAGCTAGGGAGCTGAAATTTATAATATATACTCTCTAGGGGCCCTTTATTCTCATGTGTTATTTTTTTTTAAATCCGCCTACTGACACGCCCACAATTAAATAAAACAATTTTATTGAAACACCCAAGTTTGAGCTAGGGAGCGTTTTTTTTTTGATAAAATCCTTTAAATGTTATATAACAAAATATGTAGAGCGTTCTTAACAATTCAACCATACTAAGACTTTTGTCACGCCCACTTATGAGGGATAGGAATAAGAATAGGGTATCCAACAGTTCGCCCAAGCGGACTGTAGCCCGTCCCTATGTTTTCATTTATGAAGGTTTTTTTTTAGACCAAAATTTTTGCTAAGGCTGAAAACACACCGGATAAAGCAAAACGTTTTTTTTTTCGTGAAACAAGAGAACATTGTTTCTTATGAGAGCGCACACACCAAAGAACACGAAACAAAAAACCGGTTTTTGTTTCGAAGTGTTTCGGTGGTGGTTGTCGAAAATGCATGCCATTGTATACGAGCAAGACACACCGAATGCAACAAAACTGTTTCGACCCAGCGTCGTTGACGATAATTGCCTACTTTCTTATGGGGCAACACACACCAAATGAAACGAAACATAAAAACAAAAGCAAAACAAGAAAACGTGTTTCGTTGCCGATAGCTGACCTGTTGTTTTTTGCAAAACATTGTGGGTTTTTTCTTAATACTTTTTTAAAGACGCATCGACTTGATATAACTTTTCACTACGTGCAGTGGTACCTGATATATTTTTAAAATGGCTTATGGCTGGTTTTTCTGATTATTTTTGTTAATGATTACACCTAATTATGAACCTCTACAATAACCCTTCAGTTAAAAATATGAGAGTGTCCCTACTCATTATATCGATATACTCTGGTTTACTCTGTGCGCAAATTTTAACAAATATGGACGTAGATGGAGAAAATTTAATTTTTTTAGTTGAGGCAAGAAGCCCTATCTATAATTATAAAGATAAGGAACATGCTAATAAAGTTACTGTTGATAAGCTGTGGATAGAAATAGTCTGAGTCCGACCACATGTTGAACAACACTAAAAGCAAGTCGCGAATTCAATTTTGTTTTATTTCAACACACACCAAATGAAGCAAGAAAACAAAACGTTTTGTTTTGTTACATTCTGTTTCGCTTGGTGTGTGTTGAAATAAAAAATGTTTTTTTGACTATCGAATCAAAAACGTTTTGCTTTATCCGGTGTGTTTTCAGCCTAAAAGTTTAACACACGAATGTTTGAGAGTAATTAAGGATATTTAAGGCTTACGGACTAGATCATATAAATAGTTGGCTTAGTTTTTTTTAATTGAAATAAGCAATAAAATGAAAAGATTATAGATGATAAGTCATCGATGCTTAAATAGAAGTCTGATAACTTTAATATAATATAAAACAAAATTCAAAATCCTTTTGGTCCTTTATCAATGACAAGAGAAAATCTCTTGGAATTCCCATTAGTATTGTCTATGATGGGGTTACTGCTGATAGTTTGGAGCAAATATGTAATATGTTTGCTTCTTATTTTCAATCAAACTTTGTGAATGACTGTCCTGGTTATGTCGCAACTACTTCAAATGCGTCATGTATAGACTTAGGTTTTTTCTCTGTAACAGAAGATGAAATTCTTTCGTTTCTATCGACTTTGGAACCAAGCCCGAAAATCGCTCCTGATAATTTGACACCAATACTTCTCAAATCGTGCAAGGTTAGTTTAGCTAAACCTCTATGCATAATCTTCAATAAATCGTTGGCGAGTGGTGAGTTCTTAGAGTGTTGGAAAAAATCTTTTATAACTCCCATACATAAAGCTGGTAGTAAAAACCAGGTAGATAACTACAGACCCATTGCTAAGCTTCAGCTTATTCCAAAAATATTTGAAGCTATTATTAAAAATAAATTGTACGCAATTTTACGCAATCATATCTCGGAATATCAACACGGTTTTGTTAATGGAAGGTCTACTGCTACAAATTTGATCATTATTACAAATTATTGCCTTTGTAATATGGAATTACGTCTACAAGTTGACACAATATTCACTGATTTCGCGAAGGCTTTTGATCGTGTGCAACATTCAGTTTTATTGAGCTAACTTGAAAGGTTCGGATTTCATTCGAATATTTTAAAATGGATTCGTAGCTATTTGATCGATCGCAAACAGTACGTTAAGATTGGTTCTTCCGTGTCAAAAGTTATTCATAACTTTTCTGGTGTTCCTCAGGGCAGTCATCTCGGCCCCCTTCTTTTCTTGCTTTTCATAAATGACTTACCTTCTTTTGTTCAACACTCTAAATGTCTGTTGTATGCTGATGATTTAAAGTTATTTAAATCAATAAGTTCTTTATGAGATGCTCACGATCTTCAAGAAGATGTAAATAATATAGCGAATTGGTGTCTACTAATGGTTTGCATTTAAATATTAGCAAGTGCTCAGTTCTTACATTTTCGAAAAGTGCTTCGCCTATCCATTTCTAATATTCTGTTCAAAGCACGTTCCTGAAAAGAGTGGATAGTCATAAGGATCTTGGTGTAATCTTCGATTGCAAGCTAAATTTTGCTATGCACTATGATTATATTATCTCACGATCTAATTGTTTATTTGGTTTTATGTGTCGAAATACCAAGGAGTTTAAAGACCCATACACATTAAAATCATTGTACAATTCCTTGATTCGATCAAGGCTAGAATATTGCTGCATTGTACATTGCAAAGTACTGGTATTCGCATTGAAAGTGTGCAAAGACGGTTTACCAAATTTGCTCTTCGTAAGATGGCTTGGAAAGGTGACTTGCCAAATTATGAAGCTAGATGCCTCTTATTAGGCTTAAAGCCATTAGAAAAAAGACGGATTTATTACGCGGTTTTATTTGCCCAGGATGTATTAACAGGCCACATTGATTGTCCTTACCTGCTATCCTTGTTTTATGTTTATGGCTCCATCTCGCACTATACGTCCCAGAGACCAATACTTCTTTTATGTTTCCAGACATTATACAAATTATGGCCAAAATGAACCAATATCGTCAGCATGTCTTTACTACAATTCGTTTGATAATTTAATTGATTTTACCATGAACAGAACGTACTATAAAAACCTTATTATGAACTTAGTGTAATGTTATAACAGTATTATGTAATATAAATTTTTTTGACTAAATGTAACTGAACTTGTATATAGATAATTTCTTGTTAATGTAGTCTATGAAAATTGTATTTGTTAGACGTAAATAAATAAATAAATAAATAAATATGCTTTGTTTTATTTCGCTTCATTCTCAAGTTCAAATATAAATTAGATATTATAGGTGAAAGGGAATCGCATTTAGCAAGGTTAATTCAGTGTATTTACCCTGAACTTCACGACGAACGCTTTAAACTATAATGGTACATAATTCTTTATATCTAACAATTTATATCATGTATGAAGCAACTGCAGACATTTATTAATTATGCGTTAGTCGTACCATTTTTTACTATTGTTGTTTACTTTTTTTGTATGTTGCTACAGGTCATTTCTGTGTACAAAAGTGTATAAAAATAAAATTTAAAATCAACTGTGTTTTCAACTAAGGTTCATCCAAATACTTATGCTTGTTGTCAGAATTGCAGAACTCGCACCACACGTCTTTATTTATAAACAACTGAAACTATAAAGTTGAATAATTTGGGTAGGTTTCCTATGTTCGTGGTATGCGACAATACAGTTCACGCAATAGATTGGCACAGCACAAGTAGGTACTAACAAATCCATCACACATTTACAAATATATATATATGATATATGCTTTTAAAATCTAGCCTCAGTCAAGGCCACCGACTTTGTAGATCTACAATACCCACCATCACTACATGCCGTCGCTCTATTGCTTTGACGGTCTGCACTCACTACTCACATACATTTAAAAATGACTCAGTGGAAATCCGCTTGATATTTTTTTTTCATTCGGAGCTTACGGCATGTACTCATTGACATGATACCCGTATGTGACTTTTTCCCCACACATCCATATACGTAGTAAATTTTCCTGTTAAAATGGCTAACTATTGGTCAGTGATGTGTTGTTTTTGTAGAAAGTAATTTCGATTGCAATAACGAAATGAGGATTTAAATGAGATTTTAAAAGTAATAAAGAAAACGTTAAATTCAAGCGACCTACTTTTTCTTTTGCTTTTAACATATCTCTGAATTTTTTATTGGTATTGGGGACAATAGAGCTCAGCTTAAACTCTTTATATTTCGGTTATTTTAAGCTGATTGGTATTATTCAGCTTTGTATCATACAAATTATACGTCATATTCTTAATTGAAACAAAATACTAAACAAAGTTTACGTTTTCTTGTCTATTTGGGGAACGTGGTTTAACAAGTTTTAATATAAAAACATCATCTTAAGCTTTTGGTAGTGCTTTGGTCTACGGCAGATGCAGTTTGGAAACTAGTCCATCAACATTTTAAAGCAATTAAACGCTATGCCCCTAACAGGTGATAGGAATACGGAATTTACTTATGTATGTAATATATGCTCAAAGAAAGATGTTTGCTATTTATAAGAGTGCATCATGTCCTCTTTTAAAGACATTGGAATAAGGCAACGCCATTGTTCAGTAATGTCATTCAGCGACCAAAGGCTCAAGACCGGAAGACACATACTTACGCTGCAGCGTTCCATTCTATGTGATCCTGGGCACACTGGCCTCCAGTTGTAGCGACCAAGCGCTCTGGCATCTGCGATGGATAAGTCTTTCAAACGGATGTTCCGGTCTATGTTTACTCCGACATAGGTGAACTCTCTAACTATACGTCGAAGTTGCAGCTATCTACAGTAACGTTTTGTCCTAATAGGTGAGCAGACGCTTGCTTGTTTTTTGTCAGCATGTACTTGTTTTGTTTTTCTCTGTAGCATCAAGACCTACCAATTTCACCTGTTCTTTAATCGTAAAGGTGCCTACCACGGCACGCTGGGAGCAGCCGATGATGCCGTTCGTGTATGATACATGATAGTACAATTCCTTACTGAAATTCGGTGCAGGTTTCGAATAGCTCTGCACACTAGAAAGGCAATTTGTTTTTATCGACCAAGCTTTTGAGATAAAAATGAGCTTATATTTTCTTTCAGATTTTTTGAAAAAAAACAGTCATTTTGTATTTCATCAAGATTCAATTTCGTCTTCAATCGACCTTAGGGCTAACGAATAAGTTTCTCGTCAGTTATTCTGTTTAACAAAGTGTCTTTGATGAATTGGTGACAAACATTGATAACAAAATTCGCAGTAAAATAGCAATGTTTGGGAAAATGGGTTGCAATTAATCTTTGATGATTCTGAAATACATAGAGGTGAAAGAAATGGAATTAGTGTGTAAAACATAAATAAAAAAGTAATGCTGTGCGATTTCGCACTCAGTTATCGTCAATATCATTCACATGAAATGCTGCAATCTTTCGACAAGCCGTCGAGATTTCCTCAAAGTTAAACCCATACATGATTTAACTCGCAATTTAACCTATTCATTTTAGTTAGAAAACTAATTTTCTCATCCATGTTCACATAATTCATTCACTATATCTTTTTCCTAACCTACTAATAACCTAAGTGTCACTGAAAGGCCAAGCTGCCTCAGATTTTAGGAAATGTCAGACCAGTAGGATTTTTGACATTTTTGATTCCCTTTCATTGCTGGCAGAATTACTTCCCTAAGCTCCGTGACCAAAATGTCAAAAAGGACCTGTGATTTTGGCTATTTCAACCAATCAGCTGTCAAGCAGTTAAGCTTTTACTTTTAAATTCATTTTTATTAATTATTAGCTTATATCAACTTACATACTAGACAAAAATGATTAAATCTAACTTAAAATTAACAGGATACTTATTCTAGATTATTGATCCTTATGCGGACGCCCTAAACTTTACTATATCTTATAATTATTGCCTTTCGGCCTAAAAACTATTTTACGAACTAATCTTACATATGTGTTCCTCGAGAAAATTAAATAAAACTCGGCATCATTATTTAAATTTTATATTTTTATATAAAACAAATTACCAACTACCTATTCTACTTACTTAAACTACCTAACATATTCTAACTATAATTAGGATTCTGAACACTCGTTGCCTTGCGCAACAAGTGGTCAAAATTCTAATTGCTTTCCGGGTGCCTGGCAGTCGTCAACGTGCACACGCGCCGCCGTGAGCCGACTGAAGCCTTACAGCGTCAGCCAACTCCCGGAAGCACCACCACAAGTTGGCGAGCCCGGCCTCTCCCAAAAACGCCCTAGCTAACTTAATCTAACTTATAAGCTAAGAGGATGTTACCTAGAGTAACGCACCGTCCTGGGAGGGCATGTTGACCCCTCCCCCCTCAACAAGCCACCAAAATTCGGCGAATTGCTTTTCCGTGTCGAATCTATCCCTCTCCGATATTGCGGTACTAAAACGGAGGAGCTCATGAGCATTGGCGACGTCCCCGTCATGGAGGAGCCGCTTATCTCTCGCGCTGCGGTAGCGATGGTATAAGACCGGAATACCATCCCTCGTCTGTACCAGCCCTTTTGCATCAATATGGATAAATGCCTCTGGCGGGATAAAGTCAGACCGGAGCGTACTCTCTATGTACATTTCATTGGGGTAGTAAGCCCCAAATATCAAACTATTGTCGCTGGCCATCGCCCTTGCAACGTGCCTTCGAGTGACCTTAATGAGGAAATTGTCAATCCTATTCAACTGAGCCCCATCGTATAGGACCTTGTTGGGATAGTATTTTATATAGTTGGATTCAGGCGTTCGGAACAACCGGAGACAGGTCCTAAGGCATTGTCTCTCCAAAACCCGAATCTTTTCCATATAACTAGGCGCTATATTAAACCACAATGGACAACCATAAGCGATGATCGGCCTTATAAGGGCCACGTAGCAAATGACCTTCACTCTAGAGTCAAGTTGACTGCTATGAAACAGTCTCCTTGTCAGAGCATAAGCCTTCTTGGCCCCAGCAAGACAAGCAACTATATGTCTATCGAAATACAGATACTGGTCAAGCCAGATACCCAGATATCTAACTACGCTTCTCACCGCCAATGGCTGCCCATTTTGTCCAATAATGGCCAATTTCTTCCAGTTTTTTCTGGTATCCCTAGAGGCCCCAGCCAATGGAGTTCTGAACAAGATTGTTTCCGTCTTCTGAAAGTTGATTTTCAACTTCCAGTCGTCGCAATATCGCTTAATTTGATCGAAGTCACGCTGCAAAAGGATATTAATGACCTCGATTTTAGGACCTGATCTGTATGCCACCAAATCGTCGGCATACGCTATAGCATGTCTGAGTGAACCCACCAGATCACTCGTGTAAATGTTAAACAGGATCGGAGAATTGACCGCCCCCTGCTGTAAACCGTTTTTAATTTCAAAGACTCTGCTCGAAGTCACGTTGCCACATTTGACAACGAACTTCTTTCCCATAAGCATATTATAAATTACATATAGCAAAGGTTTGTGCATCCCCCGCCTGGTCAACTTGTAGAAAAGTCCCTCTAACCATACGGTGTCGAAAGCCTTCTCAAAATCAACCAGACAAGCACCCGTGCATTGGCTCTTGCATTTATTCCACTGAATGTCGGAAACCAGTTTCGACGCGGCATGAATAGTGTCATGCCTCGCCCTGAAACCAAACTGGTTGTCCGGGATTATGTTATTGTCCTCGACCCACTTTAACAGGGCTCTATTGACAACCTTTTCAAAGACCTTGCTAATATTCGGAAGCAAGCTAATTGACCGGAGATTGGCAGGGTTCGTCCTATCTTTACATTTTTTCGGGATAGGGTGTACCACAGCTACCTTCCAATGCGCCGGATAATATGCATTATTCAGCGCATTGTTAAACAGCGTGGTGAAAATATCTACAGCCTCCAGAGGCAGGTGTCTCAATACGACGTTTGGGACACCATCCATCCCCGCCGACTTTTTATTCTTTAGTGTCTCGAAGATGCACAGAAGATCATCCTTCGACACGAACAAGTGCGATGCATCTCGGCCATTGGCGACAACTGCATTAGCATGGTTTTCATCAGTGAACACGGTGAATCCGTTATTCTCAGATCGCCAATTCTCAAGTTCGGTGCGCAGATCGAAGTGGCTCACCAGAGCCCTATTCTCAATGTCGTGGTTACGGCGAACAGGATTGTTCACCGTATACACGGCCTCGAAACAAGCGCCCAGCAAATCCACTTTCTCCTGTGGGTCCTCGACCACGAAAAAATCGTCGTTTGAAGCGACACTTTCTGGACTTATTCCAGCAGTCAGTATTGTCTGTCTGTTCTCTGCTGTCTGGGAGATTCGAACACAAGGAATATCATTGTGATCTTTCCTCCTGAACAACTTATTTATCTGTGGGAACATATTCGGACTACAGGTTTTAATAGCCCGAAGTTTTTTGCCCCAATACAGACTTACAGATTTTCTGTAATTTTCTTTTATCAGCTGTTTCAGGATTCGGATCTCTGACTTCAGCATCCTTACCTCCGGGTCGTCCAAGCAGTTAAGCTGTGGCATACTGAATGCCCCCCAACATCTATTGATTGCTAAATTAATGCTGCGTGCGAATATGCGCATAATAATACGAGTTATGAAAAAACGAAACGTATTGAGAGAATAATTTAAATAGATGAGCAAAGGGTCTCGAGAGAATTTTTGGCTCAGAGCCCGCAGAACGTTTACTCGTCACGCCGTGTCCTGCTTAATGACGGGCAATGCGATGCACGCGTTGCGGTGCGTTAAATTCCGGTACATAGCAAAATTAAACCTGTATTAGTAGATGTAGACGTCCAACGTCAACACGATATTATGGTATAGGCGACGTCGTCGCATCGCACGCGTGTTTGAAAACAAACGGGAAACGGGTTTGATTATGACCGCAGTATTCTGCTCGATTCCAACTATGGACGTTTTAATTTCAGAAGTGCAAAAGCGGCATAAGCAAAAGCAACGTAATTGCTGGTAATTGTGATGAAACTCGCCATAAAGACGATGGAGACGAACCTCGGACTAATTCCTGTGTGTTCTATTACCTGCGGCCTGACAACAAACTCAGGTGCGTGAATGGTATTATTTCTTCGCAGTTGTATCTTTGTAATCGGAATAGAAAAAAAACTCGTGCGTTCTAACGCTAAAGTGTCAGACACCATCCGAACAATTTGTTTCTCATATCTTTTTACTGCTATGTAATATGTAGTTTAGTGACAGATATGTGTTACACACATTATTGATAACCTCATAAATCGTAGGCAGTAGAAACCTATTTAATTTAACTTCACGTGGCTCATACTACGGGTATATATACTAACATGACTTTGTTATTAACAAGTCTGGGCACGTACATATACGTACGTAAGTACTTTCAGAATGTTAACAAACAATCTTTCGAACCAAACTATAAACCGCATGCACAAGACGTCAGTCGGAAAAACAGTAATAATTGCAGAACACAGTATCGATTTGCAATACACATAAAAACCATGTACTATGTCAATTTAAGTTCAAATGTACTACGCTTCATTCGCAAATGGAAGTATAGAATATTGTTCGTCGTATGGTTTGAAACCAATTATTCGAACATAACGCATACATAAGATTAACCTAAATTCAATGTTTCTGGATATTCGTTTCAGTTCACCGCCAAAGAGAACGAAATAAAAGGTATTAGATGTGTTTTAAATAGGGATAATACGATAGAATCCAACTGATGGCTGTGGCATAGTACATTATATCGAAACGATCACATACTTGCGATTATTCTAAGAATAGAACTTTTTTAGTTGACTTTGGATACTGTAGAAAATAATTCTTATGAGTTCGGTTTTACAACCACCAAATAGGATTCTAAAATCATTTCGGGACTATTTCGATCATTTGTTACGTCTGATTTGTCGTATGCATTTTAATTTATTTTTATTCGACTGTCTTTTAGATGCACATGAAAATTATTTAAACACATGTATCATGTACATATGAATTTAATTTTTGATTTTAATCGATAAATGGTTGATAAAAATTGTATGTTTTTACTTGTATTTTACAATAAATAACATACGCATTTTTTTATAAGTTGTGCTACTACAGCCCAGCAGGATGCTTGTGTTGCTTTTGCACTTGAGTTGTTTGTAAATGTTGTTTGTCTTTTGAAAGTGAATTTCAAAGTACACACCACTAGTTTTATAGAAAAATGTGTTTTGATAGGTGCAGGAAAATATATTTATTGGAAATGATGCTTTTTTCCGATACCAAGGCACTCTAACTTATCTTCTTTTAAGTGAAGTTAATTGTGAAATAACACCATTTTTCTCTAAGAGAAAATTTAAATTTTTACGTGGGGTATTGGTTGCGCGGGTATTTAAAAAGAAAAAATCATGGACAGATCTCCAACTCACGTTCTTGAAGGAGTACCCGGGTCCTGATTTGATATCTCTTCAATTGGTTTGATTTGATAAATAGGGAATAAGCTCCGCAGGGCAGTATAAATTCACGCAAAGCTCAACTACTGGACTAAGTTAATTATCAGTGGGGAAAAATGCACAAAGTTTCATGTAAAATTATTTCCTGCCTTCAATAGGAACTAACTTCACTTGAATTCAACATTATTTGCTCTTAAAAAGAAGTTATTTCTCGGGAAGTAATTTCCCCGCACTTTTATGTATAGAGATATCCTGGAGTTGACAAATGCACACCCTCAGATGGTGTTCATTAGCTGCCTGCGTAGGACTAGCAAATTATGCATTTCTGGGAATTATCCTGCTCTATTGCTCAAAACATCAATCTAAATTCTATGGAAAAGAGAAGAATCAGCTATAAGCTTATGATTGGAGATTGGATGTAACTTCTGAATCATCAATTAGAAGTGGTGTAATTTGTGTTTTGTAGAGCAGGTGAAGCTGCTTCGGAGTAATGTAAGAACCTCTTTTTTTTCCAAAAAGATAAACCAATTGCAAGGAAGGTGTGTTTGAAGCATTTGTTAAGTTATTATGCAAAGTTACACCTGCGTTGACTGTGACAGAGAATGAATAGTCTCAATAGAAATAAATGTTTGAATCTGCGGAGCAGTTGGATTATGCTTTTGAGAAACGATGTTGATTGGGTTTCTTCATATCCAATTTAACCAGATGTTGGGGCAGAATTATCCTCACACTTCATCACTTCGTCATCATCATCGCATCGTCATCATCGTCACATCGTTATCATCATCTATGTTAAGATCATTTCACTATTGTACATAATATACATATAATACTAGTAACATGTTAACTTATTTCTTCATTCAAATCTGGCGTCTCTTTTATAGATACCATTCGCCATAATTAATTTATTTTTGAATTCGCCTTAAACTTTAAATATTTGAATTTAGTGTTACCTCTCTCTCAAGAATTTGTATAAATACCCTTACCAAAATAAAGCTTTGGACAATTGTATTCAAAATCCTTAGGGGAAACGCTGTCGTTTAGTTCTTTCCTTCGTCGTTTCTTGCTCGCTGCTCAGTCATCCCTTTGTCGACTTCGACGTGTCAATTAAATCGTGGTCTTCCGCAAATTTTCGCAACCGTTGATAATTCAACGCATCAGCCAGGATCTTTCTATCCTTCGATAAAAAGGAACTAATAGAGATCCCCGGTTGACGGTCTAGAATCGGTCTGATCGTACACCAGATTTGCTGTACCCTTCGCGTATTTTACCCAGACCTTGGTTGAGAGAGATGGTCTGTTCGCGTCTTGACTGTCTTGACCAGTCTTGACTGTATTTGATGTCCCGTTCAATCATCAACGTGGACGGTGACTTCCACGTAGATGGATGCATCATTTTCCTTTAATCTGATAGTATGTTAAGTTAGGTTAGCGGGTTGATGTAGCAGTACAGCTACACAAAACTAAGGTCCTTGTGGTCAGATTGTGATACCCTCTTGATCGCCGCTCCTTACTCAACGTTGTCCAGCCATCCTTATGGCCATAGAATTCTGTAAGAACAGTGTTCTGTTCCTCAGGTGCAAGGGACTCGGGCAGTGGCAGAGAAAGTGAGGCGTCTCCTCATGGGTTTATTATTCACCGCAGCCGCTACATATGTATGTCGTTATCTTTTAAACTTAATTTCATTGTGTGGCTCTTTAGGAAGTTATGGCCAGTAAGGGCACCAACCAGCTTAGACAGTGATTGTCTGTCGTACCGAAAGATTTCGTTGGTCGTGCTCTTAGCTTACTTTGGCCGTAGTTTCCGTGATTTGTCACAACTAGTTAGTAATTTTCACCTGCTGTTAGCTTTCATCCCTATTTTGTATTCCACCCGTTCTCTAAGATTGCAGACTGGCGGTTTGCTCGACAGAAGTGCCCGTTCTTGATCTATTGCGGACTTATTTCTTGCCAGTTCGTCAGCCTTCTCATTGCCGGATATGTCCCTGTGTCGAAGGAAACAGCAGAGTTCCGTATTGTGTGGTGTGCCAAGGACCCCGACCTCTTCGCAACAGCGTCGAACTAGCTTGGATTGAATTTCAGTAGCATAAATTGCTTTCATGGCTGCCTAGCTGTACACAACAGTGTTAAGGTACGATCAGACGGTCATCCAAACTTGTCATCCGGATGACATGCTGACGTCACTATGACGTAGAATTTGTCCTAAAGTGGTCATCCCGTGTGATCGCCTGTCATCCGGCATGTCATTGAACGTGTCAACCGGATGACATACCAGATGACACGATTTCTATGTCATCCAGATGACTGATTTCATCGACCGTGTGATCGCTTCTCATCGCTATTGGGACTGGAGGACCAAATATTTTTGACAGCGTGTCATCCGGATGACAACGTCCCATGGATGACATTACTTGATTTTCCACATTGTCATCTAACATCGGATGACACGTTTGTATCGTGAAAATGTCGGAAGCACAGACCTCAAATGGGAGAGAGGTTTCCTATCGGCGAATAATTTGAATCAATAAAAGTGAAGTAAGCGGGCTACGATGAAGAAGATGAAGAGTACGAAGAGGAAGGAGCCGATATCAACGAAAATCGTAATCCTTTTTTGCTTTTCTGTAATAAAACTATTAGATCCAGAAATGGTTGCGCATTTTTTATTGTTTCACCAATTCCAAATTCATTGAGGATTTTTTAAAATAAGTAGATTTCGAAAGTCATCTATCGTTTTGATTGAGCCGTTCGCTGAGGTAGTTGGTGTTGAGCTGCCAATTGTTGGAGTTATTTGTTTTCGAACGGCGTTCCGGATTAGGGACATTCGAGACTTCTGATTGGGATTGATGGATGACTTAAACTTTCGACCTGTGCTCATGCCAAGAATCTTTTCAATTATCGGTGCCTCCTTGCCTGCAATTGTCTTGGGAGGAGACGCCGATATGGCAACGATATCTGAAAGAAAATTCATAAATTTAAAGGAGCTTTTGGTTTTAGTTCCCTTACTTACAATGTGGTTTCGTATCTCGTGCTGGTCCAGTCTTATTAAAGCTGTTGAAGCTAATTTTCCGCATCGAATTCAATGTAAGCAATTCCTTTGAATTTACCACTCATTAAAAAGAAAGAATTCAGGGTTTGATCAATTGAAGTCGCTTGTTTTCCAAATACAAAAACTACAGCATTTCACTTACTTGTGAAACACCAATCGGACATCATGCAATTTACCAAAAGCACTAAACAACGTTTCCACTTCTTCTTCTGTCACATCGGCTGGTAGTCCCTTGACGAAAAGTTTTTTTGGCTCGAGATCGGCTAGGTTAGGTTAGGTAGGTGGGCTGGTATAGTGCCACACTCAGGTCAATGCTGACCCATTGTGATGCCCATCGGGGGAGGAGGGTAGTCCCTTACTCATTTTTAACCCTGTCTATAAACAGCTGAGATTAATTACTCGCTGTGCTGTTCGATGCAAACCATCCTGTAGATTTGATGAACTTCATTATTCTGTCTATTGGTGTGCTGGAGAGCTCGTCTAGGTCGTGGAAGAAGTGTCTCCCCAGGAATCTGTGTCTAGTGTGTTGGAGGCCCGGGCAGTGACACAGGAAGTGGGTAGTGTCTTCCAGAGCTTCCTCGTCGCCACAGCTTCTACAGAGTTCTTCCTCCGTCAAGCGTATTTTTTTCATTTGGTACCGCAGAGTGTTGTGCCCCGTTAAAATACCTACGAGGGTGGATAGTGATGTTCTATCCTTTTTCATTAGACTCTCGGTTCTGGCCTCATTGTAGGTTGGCCATAGCGTTCTAGTGGTGTGGCAAGTATCTAGTGCCGTCCATCTAAGGTTCGCCTCTCTTATTGCCTTTTTCCCTGCTTCAAGCCTGAGTGAGCAAGGCGGGATGAGTACAGAGGGATCAGCTTGTTCTGACACAGCTTCCGAACCTTGTCTTGCTAATTCGTCCGCTTTCTCGTTGCCCGGAATACCTTCATGTCGCGGGACCCAGCAGAGCGATACCTTATGCTGGGTACCAAGAACCTTGAGTTCTTCGCGGCAGCATTTCACAAGCTTTGATTTTATTTCTGCTGCAGTTAAGGCTTTTATTGCTGCCTGGCTGTCGATATAGAAGGTAATACCATCGGGTGGTATTGTCCTTACCGCAGACTCACGGGCTGCTGTTGTCACTGCCAGGACCTCTGCTTGGAAGACGCTGCTGTGGTCGGGTAGGCGTACCGATTTTGATATGCGCAGTGGTGCGGAAAAGACGCCTGACCCCACCCCCGTTACCATTTTTGAGCCGTCCGTAAATACGGCTTTGGCTTGTGTGTCGGGGACGAGTCCGCTTCTCCATTCTTCCCTACTGGGATAGGCACTCGAGAAAGGTCTTGTGAAGTCTAAGTATGGCGTGATGTAGTCCGTAGTTGGTACATGGCCAAAGTATTTCTGTAGGATCATCGAATGACCCATTGCATTAGATTTCCAGTTCGCTGTTTGGCAAATTCTCATGGCACTAATGGCGGCTGTTGATTGAACAAAGATGTCTAGCGGAGGCAGGTTGAGGATAGCCTCCAGTCCTGCGGTTGGAGTTGTCCTCATCGCAATAGTTGTGCCGATGCACGCTAGTCTCTGAACTTTTGTAAGGGCCTTTAGGTAGGTGGCTTTATTGGTTGCCTGCCACCATACGAGACTGCCATATGTCAGTATGGGTCTTACTATTACCGTGTACATCCGCAGTTTAATTTTGGGAGATGGTCCCTAGGTTTTCCCAAAGATTTTGCTGCAGGAGTAAAAAGCTATTGTGGCTTTTTTGATTCTTTCATTGGTGTTCATTTTCCAGTTTAGTTTTTTGTCTAGTATGAGTCCCAGGTACTTCTCACTGTCAGAGATTCTGAGGGGTGTACCACCAACAGAAGGTGTGACAAACGGTGGTATTTTCCTTTTATTTGTGAAAATTACCAGTTCGGTTTTCTGGGGATTTACCGCTAGGCCGCAGTGCCTGGCCCAGTTGTCAAGGGTTTTGAGAGCCCCTTTGATTTGTTCGGTGAGTGTTGGCAGGAATTTACCTGTTGCCAACAGCACGACGTCATCAGCATAAGCTGTTGTTCTAACGCCACTATTCTTGAGCTGCATAAGCGCCTCATTCAGAACAATGACCCATAGCAACGTTGAAATAACCCCTCCCTGAGGAGTCCCTCTAGAGGTGTAAGCTTCTAGCCTAGATATCCCAAGTTCCGCTATAATGTGCCTTTCTTCGAGTATGCTGATAATCCAGTTGATAATAAAATTATCAATCGTAAGCTTACTTAGCGTTCTGCGTACGGCGCCAATATTGACATTGTTGAACGCTCCTTCAATGTCTAAGAAGGCCGCTAAGGTGTACTCTTTGTCCTTTAGTGTTTTCTCGATTGCGCCGACTACACAGTGTAGCGCGGTTTCCACACTTTTCCCCTTTGTGTAGGCATGTTGGGCCGGGGATAAGTCCTCCGGACGAAGCCTGCTACGAATGTGTATGTCTATCAGTCTTTCCAAAGTTTTCAGTGTGAAGGAAGTGAGGCTTATTGGTCTGAAGTCCTTTGCATTGGTGTGACTTGCCTTGCCAGCCTTTGGTATGAAAATAACCTTGACTTCTCTCCATGTTCTTGGTATATATCCCTGTGTGAGACTGCCAATATAAAGTTTCTTTAATACCGGAATAATGGTTTTGACAGTCTTTTGCAACATAATGGGGATGACCCCATCGAGCCCTGGAGACTTATAGGGAGAGAAGGATTGGATGGCCCATTCTATTCTATCTTCCGTTATCAAGTCTCCAGGGAGGATCGTTTCCCCAGTAATGTTGGTGCGTTCATCGAGACAAGGCTGAGTGGTGCAGCCTGGAAAGTGTGTGTTCAGTAGTAGGTTTAAAGACTCTGAACAGGACTCGGTTCAGTTTCCTTCAGGTTTCTTGAGGGATCCCAGAGTTAATGGTTCTCTGGTTAGAACTTTCCTTAATCTCGCGGTTTCCGTAGTGCCCTTTAATTCGTCACAGAAGTTTTTCCATGATTGGCGCTTGAATCTGTGAACTTCATTTTTGAAGCTTCTCTGACTGGCTTTGTATATTTCCCAGTCAGAGTCTAGTTTCGTCCTGTTTGCCGTATTAAGAAGTTTCCTTGTTTCCTTCCTAATTTCGGCCAGTTTCTTGTTCCACCAAGGGGGTGATATTTTGTTCTTTCGTTTTACGACCGGGCATGCCCTTACGAAAGCCTCTTTGAAAACAGAAACTACTTTCTCGGCTTTCAGGTCGATGTCGGTCGGGCAATTAAGATTGCCTTCTTGTAAAAGATCTTTACTTTTCTCGATCTCCTTTCTAAAAAGAACCCAGTCGGCTTTTTTTGGATTTCTGTGTGACTGGGGAGGTTCACAGCAGTTCCCTACAATGAACTCAATCAATCTATGATCGGAGAAGGAATGCACATTCGGAACATTCCATTTATCAATAGTAAGGGTGCTGGAGTTGTTAAATAATGTTATATCTATAACTTCCTGCCTATTTCTAACTACGAATGTTGGTTCGTCTCCTCTATTGGCTACTAGAAGATTGTTTTTAATAATGAATTCAAAAACTGACTCACCTCGTGTATTGATATCTAGGCTGCCCCATTGCGAATGGTGGGCGTTTGCATCACAACCCATTATCAGGTCCCAGCCCTCTTGTTCCGCTTTGTGAACTAAGGCGTGGGTGATTGGAGCTGGCGGTCCTTCGTCTTCATAAGGTATGTAGACGGCTGATATAATCAGTGGGGGGAGCCCCCTCCGTTCAAGCCTTACAACGGTCTGGTCTGGATTGCTGTAGGTAGATAGAAGTAATAGTTTAATATGTTTTGTAGCTACTATACAAGTTCTATTCTTACACTCCGCGTTAAGCGGTTTGATGCTGTAGGTTACTAAATCTTTATGGTTTAGCCCACATATTTTGCCACGGGATATCCATGGCTCTTGCACCAAGGCGACGTCTATTTTCCTGTCACCTAAGAGATGGATGAGGTTAGAGCTAGCAGCTATGCTGTGGTGTAGGTTTATTTGTGCTACCTTCATAATGGACTTACCTGGTATTCCACCGCCCTCCTCTTTCTCTCAGTTCTTTCCGTAAAGGGTCGAACCTTGCATCTGGTGATACCAGTGCGAACTTTGTTGTTGAACCTCCTCAGCAAAGGCATTGATATGTGGCTTAGTAAAACCACAATTCAGGATTTAGATGCCGTAGGTTCCTTTCGATTCTTTCTTTTGGGATATGTGGGCCGGGAATCGAAATCCGACCCTTTGGTTTCGTCAGTTCGTACAGGTCCTTCTTGACGACAAGTCGTAAGTCGGCATTTGCCCATGGAGCCTGTGTAGTTTCAACAAACGTTTTCAACCAGTTCAACGTAAATTCGTTGTCACACGACAGGAGCTTAAAACCTTTGAAGGTAGAGAGTCGCTCAAAGAAGGGTAGCTGACCCTCTTTGTTAACGATAGTTCCGTTAACACCATCTAGAATGCGCAACTCTATGAGTCTCCATTGGTCTTTGCGGTCTGGCTTGCTGAAGTCGACAACTGCTACCTGGAGATTTGGGTTGGTAGCAATCGTTCTGGGCTTCTTGCTGACCCTACTAGAGGGTGGCGATATTGTATCGTCATGCCTACCTCTCTTTGAACTTCCCGCCACCGGCCCGGATGCTTGTCCGGAGACTGCTTCCGCGCCGATTGGTGGTCGCTTGAGTCTTTCTTAGACTGAGGTGGACGGCAAAAGGCTTTTCCTCCTCGTCCCGGTCAGTTCTTCAGCTGTTCGCCTAGTCGTCCCTGGAAAGTGTCGTCTATCAGTCGCGTCTTGTTGTCGTATGTCGCGTACGTTTGGGGGTTGTTTGGAACAGCTTGCAGCCGGCTCGGAGTCGGGTGATTTCGAGTCGGTTGCTGGCCTAAGTCTCTCATCGACTGAGGTGGGGAGCAAGTGGCTTCCCGCCCTCGTCGTAAGAGGTCTTCTCTCCTTTTTACCCCGTTTGTCGACGTTATCCATAGTGGACCCTGCGTGCTTGAGCATGTTTCGGGCTCTGTCCAGAGCCGCTCTTTCCTTGTCCGTGAAGGACTTCGGATCACGCTTTCCAAGCCGCCGAATAAGACGAATTGCATTCCGTTTCTTGTTTCGTGGTGTCGTTTTTGTAGCGTCCCTAGTCTTTGTCTGTGTAGAGATTGGATGCGGCGCATCCTGAACTACTCTACCAGTCCTCACTACTGTCGCAAAGCTATCTACTGTGCAATTACCCTTATCTACAGGACTGCAATCGCTTGACATTGCAGGTAACGAAGATTTTTCCTCCTGAGAAAAGCAGAGGCTTGTCTCTTTCGGATCTTTCAGCGCTTCCTTGCAACCGTCATTCTGAGATTCTCTCATACTCAACTGCGGGATAGCCCCGATAATCGTTGAGGAGATTGGGTCCTCACATGGCTTCTGTGCTGCCACTGAGAGAGTTGGAGACTCCACGCTAGCTGATGCAGCTACCTTTGGTCCTGACTGGCAAAGGCTTGTCGAGGATTTAGGTGGCCCCATCAGCGTGCCACTGCTCGAGTTACCCGAGGGTGCAGCTGGCAGCGGCGAGTAGTCCATTGGATTGCCCCCCGATGCGGATCGCTCCTGGCGGTATGCTCGCGCATTGTGGAGTCTCTTTCTATCGTTCTCGGACAATTCTTCCCATTTTTTTGTCCCCAGCCTCTTGACTGTTAGCTTACAGTTTTTCGCATATTTTGAGCTGGTAGAACTGCAGGAGAACGATGAGCTAGCGATAGAGCACGTGTCGCTAGAATCCAGAAGGAGTTTTTCCAGATTTGCGTCAATCGCTCCAACGCTTTCCACGTCCGATATGATAAGGAGTGCATCTTCCGCATCTGCTCCTTTTTTCCGGTCAGTGTTGCTGGTGCTAGGAGCGCCTGGCCGGTCCGCGCCCTTCGCTGAATCAACGGTTCAGATTTTGTCGGATAAGTCGCATTCCCTTTTATATTTTTCGTTTGCCCTCCTCCTAACAAACTCGGACTTATCCGACAAAATCTGAACCGTTGATTCATCGGAAAAGCAGACCTACAAAAAACGCGTGCCACGAAAATCGTGAAAATATATCTCCAAAATATAAAAAAAAATCTATTGAAAGCTGGCATATTAAGTTATCACCTTTAACCAGTCTTCGGATGTCCAGTCCTTATGAGCCTTAGCTCATTTAAGGCGTTTTTCCACCATCGCACTAAATCCTGAAAAAATTATATTTTTTAAGGTCGCCGTAATAATTTGATCACCCACTGTATTACAATTTGTCATCGGTGTGATTAGTGTCATCCGTGCCATTAGTGTCATCTCGTGTGATCGGCTGTCATCCGGCTATGTCATCCAGTCATGTCAACCGGATGACAAAGCAAGCGTGTCATCCATTTTGGGACAAAATGACACTCGGATGACCGAACGGATGACACTGTGTGATCGGGTGTCATCTAGCTGATGACACGCTCGCAGATGACATGCAGATGACAACCGAATTACAAAAGTTCTCTGACGTCAGCCTGTCATCCGGATGACAAGTTTGGATGACCGTCTGATCGTACCTTTAATATCATTTCGTGGTATTGCCATCGTTGATACTGCGATTGTCAGTACTTTTGCTTGGAAAACACCACTATGATCAGCAGCCTGATTAAGCGTTGCATGTTTTGTTATTGTCGCAGTCGATCTTCGATCCATCTGTATAGAAAGATATACCTATATTTCATTTTGCGGGTTTGTTTGTGTACCATTCTTTCCTGCTCGGATAGGAGCAAGCAAAATGCTTGTCAAAATGCAGATAGGGGGACGTGTAGGCAGAGCTAAGGTCCTTCAATTCATACATTTCAAAAAGTATGTTTCAAAATTCTGTGCTTTTATCTGACTTCGATCCTTTGACAGCTCTTTAGTTTCTGTTTAGTAGCTTGGACGTGGGGCACTCATTTTATAAACAATTAAATTGTTTGCCAAGATATTCCGAAATTCGTGATTTGTAAATTGTGTGCCGTGATTACTCACTATCAAGGCATGAATTCCAAATCTACTAATGGTAGTGTCGGTAGTCGTGTTAGGCACTATATATACCTCTGGCCATTTCGTGTAGGCATCTTCTTTTCCTTTTCTAAGACGTTAAATTATTCCGCAAAGTTTGCCTTCCAAACTCTTTTACTGTCAACAAATTATTTGCTTGATTTCAAACTTGTCCTTGTTTTCACAGTACTCTTTCATTGGGAATCTTCATATTGCGTCTGTGTTAGAATGCTCTTCAGTTTTACAATATATCATAATCAAAAGTATGCATTCTAATAGCCCACAGCGCGGGAATTCCCTTTTGCGGCAAAAAAAATTGTGAAATGTGCTTATTGTCTGTTATCAACACAAATTTACGTCCGTAGATGTAGTGACAAAATGTCCTAACACCAAATATGATGTTTCTTCGCGTTTAGCGTCTGTAAAGCATACATTATTGGCCTTTGGGTACTGTCATTTAATTCATGGCTTTAAAACAGCCCCTATTCCATATAGAAACGCAGCTGTCGCCAATAATTACTTCAGGTTGGGATCATGGTATACACTGCCGCTCACTTGAATAGGAACATGATTATTTTGTAGAATGTTTTGTTTATGCTATTCTCTCTTTGCTGATATCGGTCATTGCGGTTTGCATTTTAAAAGTAACGTTTATTAGGCTATTTTCAGAAGAAAGTAAGTGATAAAAAAGATAACCGTTACGATTGAGAAGTGGCTTGCTGTAAATATCTACAACAATAATGCATTTTTTTGGCTCAGTAGAATAAGAAAAGATGCAATTTTATCAGTTTATCGCACGCCTTGAAAGTGATTAGATCTGCTAAAGTTTTTTACAATAAGTAATTAATACTTTATTTCGAATTTTGTGCATAATGGGTTGAAGCACTGCATTAACGACGGAAGAAAAGGCAAGGGTTTCCGCGAACAGAGAAATGAAGCTGACCTACAGAGAAATCGCAAAAAAAATTGGAAGGAGCTCGACTGTTGTATACAATTTTCTTCAAAATCAGTCGGAGTATGGGAAAAACATGAACGGCCGTACTAAAAAAGTAACTTCAGAAGCTGACAGAAGGGCAATAATTCGAGCAGCCTCAAATTCTCACCAGTCTGCAGCAAAAATCAAATCAAATTTAGCAATAACAGCAAGTGTTTCAACGGTAAAACGTGTTATTAAGAGTGCTAATCACTTAAAAAGATTAAAACTGAAAAAAAACCACCACTGAATGCTGCCCGCACGCAAAGAGGCCCGATTGTTTTTTTCATGAAACTGTATGACGTGGAATTCAGAATGGAAACGCGTTGTATTTTCATGTGAAAACAAATTCAATCTGGATGGGCCAGATGGATACAACTTTTATTTCCACGATCCGCGTAAGGAAGAGCATTTTTTTTTTTTGGGGAGCGATAACATACTATGGAACCTGCGAACTGCAGTTTTTAACTTAAAAAATGAACGCGGTGGCTTATAAA